>OOFC01047668.1:0-15281 GCA_900323345.1 Pseudochromis fuscus
CATGGACATGAAGGTAAATGTTAGAAATGTCTTCTAAACAAGCTTGTCCCTCATTTAAATTGATGTAAGATAACACCTTGTTCACACGTTCATGTGACAGAAACAGCAGCAACAGCTTAGCTCCAGCGCCACATTGCACTAGCAGTACATACAGCTGAAATCCCAGGACACAGTGAAAGCAGTCACACATAAGTCAGAATAAAAAGACTGTAAAGAGTGTAAAAATATGCCTCAGATAGCTTGTATGTGCATAAAGCACAAGTGTTATAAGGCCACAGAGAGAGCTCACTATCTTTTTCACGACTGCAACATGAAACAAAAGACACCTGAAGTGTACACAAGCTTTAAAAAACTCCAATCCCCCACCACACTGTGCCAAACCCCACAGGGGCACCACAGGAAACGTGAAACTCACACTAGAGGCACATATGTGTGGCTAAGTACATCTTCCACTGAAAGAAGTGTGGGTTCCCGTCACATACATAATAGCATAAAAATAATATTGTGACATTATGTGAGTACAAAACACACTTACTTTCTGCGATAACAGATCTTCCCGTCCAGTCATCATTAATAACTTGGATATTTCCAAAGTGGACATCGCTATAAAAGATGCGATTGGCCCCAGCTGTCTTCTGACCATAGTCAAAAGCCAGGGCTATGACATTCTTGAAAAAAGCCGGGTTTTCAAAAGGCTGCACAGGTGAGTTGAGGTCGTTTTCATCTGAAAGGTGGATGCTTTTCAGTATAGTCCTTTCAGAGTACAGCAGGTAACCTTCATAGCGCTCGCAGGCAAAGCCATCCTCTGCCAAGCGGCCATGGGCGCAGGAGCACGTCCGTCGGCCGCTGCCCAGGTGAAAGCAGAGCTGCTGGCAGCCTCCATTACTCCTGGCGCAGGGGTTAGTGCCTTCAAAACACAACACATGTTCGGATACTGGTCTCAGTTTCTGCTCCGTGCAATTACATTTAAATTGACTTGACCATATATGGCAGATCAAATTCTACATGGGATATAGCAGCCATGTATTTGGAAGTGCACTTTAGAAAACTCTTTGAGAAATCTACAACAGTCATAATTACACTGGTTAAAGCAGTGGGAACAGGAAAGAGTACAAGGTGAAAACTCTAACTACCTTTTTCTCTGCCTCTGTTGAAGACCGTCACATCCTTCAGGTTGACCCCAAGACCGCTCCTCATGGTCACAGCGTCACTGGTGTCAGTCTTGAAGCCACGTCTGATTGAACCATTGGAGTGGGCCCTGAATAACATCAGGAGAAAGGGGCAAAGTAAGTGGATTAATTTTCAGAGAACAAAGCCTATTAAATTCTGACTTTTGACTGGGAGAAAGTTAGGAAAAGTTACACAGACATGCAGCGAGGAATAATAAAACTGAAGATGGAAAAAAACTGGAAAGAATGTGATTGAAGTTAAACATGCAAATCCAACGCTACTTATCAAACACTGAACTACCATGTTTTACAATTTAAAACCTCAGGCTGCTGCTGCTTCAAAGACACAAGACTATTCCTGAAAACTGTAGGAGTGTACTAAAATGCACAAAACAACTAGCTTAAGCTCAGCTGGTCTAATTCAGGCATCCTAGGATTTAATTGTATCCCTTATTTAATAGAGAGGGAAGGAAGGATTGCCTTTTCTGAGACATAATACAGTGTGCATTGTGTGAAATATTTACAAAAATAGGTGGTGAGAAGAATTGCTGAACATTTCTCACATGGGACCTCTGAAAGGAAGGGTTAATGCCAGGCTACTATATAGGCTTTGCAGGATAATGCATGAGTGTGCATTTAGGAAAATAATAAATTACCTGTCAGACCAGTAGATGTAAGGCCCGAACACAGCCACTGAGAACAGGTCTACGTTGGCCACTGACAGTACAATCTCCCGGCTCTCACCTGTCTCAAGGTTGATTCTCTCGATCTTATCAGTGCGAGCGTCGCACCAATATAATGTATTTTCCTGAAAGGTAATTTTCCAATGCATATCACAAACCAAACCATTTAGGTATAGTCATATTTCAGCCACAAAGGAGTAGGTAGGAGGTATGTGTATACAGAGTGGAGGGAGTGGAGTGGAGTGGTGGTGGGGGGGTGTAAACGATGTTTGTGCATCTGTGTGCGACTCTACCTCGTAGTCTATTGAAATTCCATTAGGCCACATGATGCCTGAGTTGACCAAAGTAACCTGGTCTGAACCATCCAGGCGGGAGCGGCCGATGCAGGGGTTCAGGCCCCACTCAGTCCAGAAGAGATACCTGTCCAGAATAGTAACATCAATACAGTGTGAACTCCTGATATAGTTGGTCTACAAATACGCCCACACACACACACACACGATTGTAAAACAAAACAAAACAACAAAAACAACAATATTGGCTCTTAAGAAATACTTTTGCCATATTTTGGTCATCCACACTTCATCATGATTTTAAGTCAGGTCATATATGTTTTTCAGATGGATTTGGAACAGATGTGAAGTGGCTCCTACAAGTCTCTCTGTATATTGTTACCAAGTTAGAAAAAAGGACCTCTCACCTGTCAATAATGTCTATATGAAGAAGAGAGGTGCCTCCTTTAAGCATTTCAAATATATAAATGGAGTTTGATTGGCTGAAGAGACTGTCTCCAGCTTTGTCAGATCTGTACAGTGTATGTGGTGCATATACTAATGTGTATAAAGAACCAATGAGATGATCCTGAGTCTTCATCTCTCACAACCTTCCCACTGGGGAAACTCCAACACATGTCATGATTCCATGTGTTTTGAGTTTGTTGATTATTTTGTGATTTCTTGTATTTAGTTTTGCTGGTTTAGTCTTGTTCCTTGTTTTATACTTTCAGTTAGTTTGTCTGGTTTGGTTTCCTTCATGTCTGTCTTGTCTCTTCTCCACGTCCATGGCTCACCATGTGCATCATGTCCTGTCCGTTGTGACTGTGTTCAATCATGGTTCTGTGTATTTTGTCATGCCATTTCCTGTTTTATTTTGTAGTCTGTTTCCTGGTGTGTATATTCAAGTTTTTCTTCCTGGCTGTCTTGTTGCACCTGCCCTGATTACCTTGTCTCACCTGTCATGATTTGTCTCGTCACACCTGCTCCCTGATTGTCCTCTCCACCTGTGTCCCATTGTGCTGCGTTACCCATTATATTTAACCTCATGTGTCTCTCTGTCCTGTGCCAGTGCGTTGTAGCTCTAGCTCATGTACCAGCCCTTTTGTTCACGTCCATGTTTTTCTTTCATAGTCATAGTCTTGTCTGGTTTTTGGACACTCTGCCTGCCTTTCTGGACTCTGTGATGTGTTGGAAACCTCTGCCTGGATTAAAACCTGCTTTAATTAATCCGTTCTTGTCCTGGCGTCTGCATTTGGGTCTTCATTCCTCACCTTGGTTTTCTGACAATACATACTTACATATGGGGAGATATTGTATTTTTGGTCAGTAAACTCAGTTGTCGCTTACAGTTAATAAACATTAAACAATGCTGACACTAAACCTATTGTCTTTTCCCTGGAACTTTTTTGAAATGACTGTTGATTTGCGATGGTGCATTATCATGTTGGACGATGGTAAAATCTTCGTCTTAACGATGTATGAGCATCTGCAGATCAGCAGTTTCAGAGATAATCAAACAGCTTTATTGGTACCAACAATAAAGCTTTGGTCAAGGTTACTGAAGTCACACTTTTAATATTACATTTCATATTAAATATAAATGGTAATTGAAGCTTCAGCCCTGTGTCTGCTTAATTTTATGCATTACACTGTTGTCACATAATTGACCAACTGGATATTTGCAAGAATAAGCAGATGTACAGGTGGTCCTATTAGAAGGCTCAGTGAGCATGTATTGATCAATAATGTAATTAGTTTTTGTTGATTACACTGTATTTATATTTCAAAAGGATTTTTCAAGTAAATATAGTAACAATTATCTGTCTGGAGTGAAACCAATACATTGCCACAAATGACAACAAATAGTGCATTTATATATTGAAAACACAAAACGACATTTCCTACCCCTTCTGTGGATGTACGGCGATGGCCCTCGGCTGATCGAGTCCTTCAGATATGACCACAGAGCGGTATGCTCCATTCAGACGGGAAATTTCGATTAGATTGAAACCATGGTCTGTCCAATACAGGTTGCCTGGGTTGAAAGAGGGAATAGTAAAGTGTACGACTACATACAGATACACAAGGAAGTCCCATCACAAACTTACACAAAGATTATATTAAATCTAATTATGGAGGTGCACAGGGATTTTACTGCGTGTGGACAATGTCCAATTTTGTCCCTCAGGCTTAATGTTTTTTAGCAATCCATACCAAAATAAAAAATGTATACCCAATGCCATAATTGAACACACTTGACCTAAAGTGAGACTTTCAACAATCAATACCAATCTGACAGTCTGTGGTAATGACACCAGCACCCGGGGAGTCGGAGTACTAACCCGCTATCCAGTCAACAGCAATCCCTTCCACCCGACTGATGCCAGTAGTAATCACGTCCTCCCTCCAGGTCTGATCACGTTTGGCACGGGATATTCTGTTCAGCCCCATGTCCGTCCAGTACACAGTGTCATTTCCTGCAAAACACGCCGTACAGTTAATGACAAGGAAAAATGGGATGATAAATGCGGCTGCCACAAAAGTATTTATGCCCTCAAACAAAGCAGCTCATGAAACCACATTTTACTGCAGCACGGTCCATTTCACCAGATGTTGTGTGGCACTATAAAGCACGATGGTGAAAATACCCACAGTTGAGGCTCAGGCCTTTGTTGACATACAGTGCCTGGACAGGAAAGGCAAGATGTTGGCCAAATTTTACAGAGCAGTATATTGCTTCATGCAAAACACGGTGTTGGTAAAACTGTTATGGAGCCTTTATGATTTTACAGCCCTATTACAAAAGGATATAAAACAGTATGTAATATTTTTATAGTGCAGTCTTCAAAGTTCATCTTTTTTGCATGGCTGTCAGCTTAGAGCTTCACAGGTTGTTAGGAGGTTAGATGACGTTATATGTTTAATTTCACTTTCCTGTTCCACTACCTTCACACTCTGTTAACACGTAGATGACATATGACAGAATACAGCTGTGGGGCTTTCAGCGTTTATGCTCTGGCAACTCTCATAATGACATGTAAATGATATGTGCGAGCTATCTCTCGGATGGGCTTAGTACAACATTTGCATATTCACCTGCTCAAAGTAAATAAAAGTGAGGACAATCGTCCGTCTTCTTCTGTACTGTGGGAATGTCTAATTTTGGATTTGGTTGATTTCCTCTTTCTCAAAAGCTGTGGTCACTTCAAGATTGAAATTAGAATAAATGTGATTGGATAACAGACTATTTGTGAAATGGGTGACCGCACCTACTCTGGTTTCCTGTACACTATGACCATCTTAGTCCATGTCATCAACTACTAATAATATATATATGTTTTTTTTAAGTCTGACTTGTGTCACCAGATGTCCTTTTCTGGCAGCCATTATTTTTTTGGACAAAAGTGAATCTGAATCCATGTTGTATATGTTGTGATATTTCACAGATTAAGCAAAAACGTTGTCCTGCTAGTGGTTCTGCAGATAAATATGAGATAAACTTTTCACATCTGTGATGCCTTTTAGAAGAGAAGTGCAATGTGCTTTAATATGTAAGTTTGGATTTTGATGAATCAAGTTCAGCAAGGGCCATAGTTGATCCTGACCATAAACTGTCTATAAAAATGGAGGCAGCAACTGGGTCTCAAGGGTGAAACCAACACAGCAGTGCAAACATGCAACTCACTGATGACCACTAGATGCTGTCTCCAAAAAAAACTCTGGTTCATATTGACTTCAATTCAAAAATTGTCACTTTCCATAATGAAATACATTAATAAATTTTTCTGATGTCATCAGCTTATTCTTAATAATGATCTGATGGTCCATCTGAAAATAATTTCATCATTAATTAGACAATAGCTTCTAAAAGATGAAGGTTTAGTTTGATTGACAGGTCTTGTATCAAATGAGACTTCTACAGCTTTGTTCATTCTATACACGCACTATGATCCTGACCAAGTTTTGAGACGAATGCCTCAAATGTTTTTAACAAAATGTTGAAAATTTTGTCAGAAAATTTAGGAAAAATTCACAAAATTTGAGATATTTCTATCACAAGATCATTGGGGAAACATGCAGAAGAAGGTTGACTCTAAGCCAACCCTTTCATTGAGATAATCGCAACAATATAAACTTGATCACAACAGCGCCACCTTGTGGTCACTAAGCATTTTTTGATGTGCTTGAGTAACAACTCACCTCCCAACTTTGACATCTGTAGATCTTACCTTTTTTGGCTGCACAAAAACTTTTAGCAGAGAAAAATCATAAAAAAATAAGGAGCGTAAGAACAAGAATAATAGGGTTTCCCACTGCTTTGATGCTGAGATCCCAGTGTTGTGGTACTCTTTTCTCTCTAGAGTAGTTAATATTCAGTAAATAGTTCCTTTCAAGTGACAGGAGAGATATGTTGGTCTTTGCCTCTGCTACATCTGGTGTAATATAGAATCAGCTTCAGCAACTTTTTGTATAATTTCCTATCCTGAGTATATCATTTTTTTATACATAAGAAAATCCTAGAATACATGTGGAATAACACAAACATGTAATTTTTTATCTGTCGGTCTTTGTGGTGCAAATCTTCAGCCTGTGAACCTTTGTGTGTATGTAGTTTGTTTGGGATGTGCATATGCAATCTCCTTTACACTTAAAAAAATAAATAAGCCAGCCTTTGTTATCATGCTTCAGCGGCAACCTATTACATATATTCAACGCTACCGGTCTATAGTATATTCATAGCATTTGTCAGTGTAATAAATCGATCATTTTTATCATATATATTATGTGAAAGGAAGCATGGATGTAACAAACGACAGCACAAGCTATTGCTTTCCTGCTTTGCAACTCGACGTTACCTTCATTTGATACAATATCTTGGGAATTGCTTTGTATTAGGATTGTTTCAGAGGATTGTGTGGAAATAGTTTGATGTTATTCATGCTGAGGTTTCCATATAATGTGAACTTATTATTCTTTCATCTATTCTGCACCCCACTAGCTCAAAGACCATTATTCAAGATATACGCCAGCCGAGGATAACAGACTGTTCCCACTTCCTGACTGCTTTAGGACTGAAAAAGAAATGTTTGTAATGCAGAAAATAAAGGAAGTACATAAGTGTGTGTTGTGCAATACTACGAAAATCACCTAAAGAACGAGTTATTAAAATATTTTTATCTGTTGTTTTCTTATAAGTAATGCACTTTCAAGTTTTCCAGCTGACATTATAAAGCCCATTACAGAGCAGAGCATTGAATGATGGGTATTTGTAAAGTATGTTTTCATATATACTGGCTGAGAGATAGCATATGATGTGTGTTCCCAAGCAACAAAGTGTGAACAAAGGTTTAGGACATCAATGAACACTCTGTTGTGATGGGTGTTGTGTGTCACTTCATGGCTTGACGGCTTTTATAGAAATAAATAATAATAAAAAAAAAGAGGACACAAAGGAAGGTGTCCAGAGCAACCACATCGGGGGAATGAAAAAGCCAGCGTAAATCAAAATGTTGAGGAAGACAAGTAGGAAAAAAACAGTAAGACTGGCAAAGGGTCAATGGGCTTAAAGAGAAAGGTACAAATGGCAGAGGAAGACAAAGTAGCTTTGGTCCAACATTGACACAATGAAAAGAAGCAGAGCAACTGCTGGGTTTCTAAAGGGGTTTGAGAGATGGTATTTTCTTTACTCAGCTGGTAACTCACACTATCTTCTCATACAATTTATTGGCTTCAGGGTTTGATGCCAAAGTTACTAGAAGTACCGCATTTTCCAGACTATAAGCCGCTACTTTTTCTGACGCTTTGAACTTAAACACCGGTGTGGCTCATGTATCGGCGGCATGATGCTTGTTAGCTTTTTACAAGCTAGCAAGCTCCATGCCGCTGAGTGGACCACATGAAACTGTTTGAATATATTCAATAGCGGCTTATAGACAGGTGCTCTCAATAGTCCGGAAAATACAGTATATGTAACACTAACTGTCGCACAAACTGCACAGAGGCTAGTTTGAGCAGCTTTATTATAGACACAGCATCTGATGCCAACTGCTTTCTTTCATTTATCAACCATATCAAAAAAATATACAACTACTTGGTGCAGCTACTACCAAGTAATCTATGTAGCTTAGCATCTTGCCAAGTTAAGTTTGTAGCATAGCTTAGCTTACAATCAGTGAGAAACAGCAAATTATCAACAGACTAAAGTTACAAACTAGCAACCACACGATCATATTTTTAGTTGTATGTAAAGATGAATTGGATTGTAACATCAGTGGATTATATTCATACGCTGGGCAACTAACTGCCTGTTGATAGTTACACAGTCAGTAAAAAACTACCTCCTAGCAAATACATATTAGCAATTTGTATGGGCTCAGATGTTTTCAGAGTCATCAGATCAATCATTAGCTGATGTACACGGGTGGACAGCACATTTCCTGGTTTGCATTAGGATGTTGATTTTGTGTTTGCTTGTTGAGAATTAAAGCTTTATTCCAGTTCCCTCCACCAACTCGAACCTACAGTCTCACAGAATTGAATATACTACTGTCCTGTATTTACAATTTCTGGTGACAGAGGCCACTGTCGATGATACTTTTCTGCTCACATGTAGATGTGCAGTTAGAGGTACAGGTCCGTATGCCTGTGTAAATGAATTGTTGGTAGGTTACAAAAAGCACTTCCACATTGTTTTATCATGAACCTCAAGTATGTGTAGTTTCTGAAAGGTTAGCTAAACCTGCAGACTGTATACAGAATGGACAAAAGCTAATGACATCACCTGTTGGTTTGTGGACTCGCATTTTGAGGCCAAAAGTTTGGCATTTGAATGTCACCATGTTGGATTTATGGAGCACGAATTGACCATATTTGGGAAGGAAGGAGTGAGGAGGCGGGTCTGAGACTCTAGGTCAGGTCTCACTGGAGACCATTAAATAGTATTTAGAACTATTTTTAACTGAAAATGTCAGTAGCACAAGAGAAGCTCCACCTGTGAGATTGTGTTTGCACCCATGATGCTGAGTGTTTGAATGTAAATTTTAATTTTGCCCTTTTAATCAATCTCATATCATACCAACAAAATCTGTTTAGAAAAAAACAAAGGATGCCCTTTGAAGCCGACAATAAAAGTTCAAAAACACATGTCTGTCAAAACAACACTTTAAGCTTCAAGCTTAAGTCTTAATCTGTCTTATACTCATTACTGATCACTGATTCAGCAGCGAAAATCCTCATGTGGTATCAAACCTGCATGAAAATCCACTCCCACAGCAAACAGGGTCCCCGTAATTGGCATGAGCGCTTCGCTGTTGTCATTTGGGTCCAAAGCAATCCCCCGGATTCCCTCATGGATGGAATACATCAGAAATGAGTCAACACCTATAGAAGCACACAGGGACCAATGAGACCACAAATACAGGTAATACAGGGTAGGAAATGATTCTACATGTGTGTAGATTATTCACATACACTTCAACAACCCTAAAAATAAAATCCACAATCTAAGAGTAATAAATAGCAAAAGGAGAAACTATGAATCTTACCCTCACAGGACATACGATCGCTTCGCAAGTTGTAACCAACAGTGCAGGAGCAGCTACGTGTGTTCTCAGAAGTCGGGAAACAGAGCTGTGAGCATCCTCCATTGTTTACTTGGCATGGGTTTCTTCCTGAATGTTAAAAACAAGCAAAAGGCAAAGGTATAGCATAAGTGGGCAGTCTTTCTGTGGTGTTATCAGAATGGCTGTGGGCTGATGAGAGTGAGCAGGCTTACCTTTCTGACCCTCCCTGTCGTACACCTTCATATGAACCACCCCACTCGTCTTGTTTCTCAAAATCACAGGGTTTCGTCCATCTCTCTTGGTTACCGTTCCCAGTTGTCCCGACTCCTCATCTGCCCACCAGAGTTTTCCACCTGTAACCATCAATATCATTTGTTAAAAAAACAATAAAATACATGACGACTGTTGCAGAGTTAGTAAAACTGCAAAGCAAAGGCACAATTTTTGGGAAAACTTTTTTTTTTTTTTTTCCTGGTTTTTACATGAAACCAAATCATACACAGCATCACAACAGCATAATCAAATATTGCCCTTCATTAGCCGTTCCAAGTGCAAATGGTGTGCTTCAGCTTGGATACTAATCCCCCCAAGGCTGGCACTCTTATGCCATAAAGCCCCTTAATAACTGAGGCATCCTCTGAGCTGATGTGAGATTAAAGTGCAGAATACCTTGTTCCCTGCATTGTCCTCTCCCTGCTGATGCTGTGTGCATCTTGTAACCTTGTATCATAGTAACTTTAATGTTTGACAAAGGTTTTTGCTCCACCAAAGCTTTTCCACTAACTTAAAAAACAAAAAAAAACCCCACACACACGCACAATCATTATGAAGTGAAACTGGCATAGCTGTGATTTTCTACTGCATGTCTACAAATAGATGCCCCTGGTGCCAGGGCAACTGCGAGTATGCACTGTACTTGTCTGTCATGATGTTTTACACCCTGCTCTGTGACGGAGTAGCGGGCCTGTCTGGCTCTATGTGACAGTGTCATCGCAAACAGGCACATGCACAATAGGCTACTAACCCCGGGCACCCCTCAATGCCACCACCACCGTCACCACACCATCCTCTAACTTCCACCTTTGTCCTCAGCTGAAATCACTGATGCACAATCCAGGCACTTTGACACAGACTCTACAGACGTGACAGGAACTCTCAATTTTAAAAACCCACTGAAGTGCAAAAAGTCAAGTGTTCTCAGATGTAAAAACCTGATGGTGAAAAGGCCTCGTTCAATATAAGCAATAAAGGGGACAGAGATTACACAAAGGTAAATAAGCTATGGCGTCACTAAAAATTATACTGATGTAAGATTAATTTCAAGATACCTAAAGGGATGCAATCTGATTGTAAGTGGTAAATTATTCTGGAGTTTATGAGCAATAGCAGACTCTGGAGCCACCATCTTTCCAGATTGGAGGAGGAGGACCCACAGACTCTCCACAGAGGAATCACTCTGCTAAGCAACAGCAGCAGCAGCAGCAACTATTCATTAAATCACACCTTCTTTTAATGCAATGTCATTTACAAGTAAATTTCTTTTTTATGTTTTGTGCTAATTCAACCGTTCCGAGCAGCACTGTTCCTGCACACAACCTAATGCAATGTAATACCCTTTTCAATTCCATTAGCCACCTCACCTAAATGAAAAAGATATCATTTTGCAGTCAAGGCAATATGTTTTATTTACATTAAAAAAAAAAAAACAGCACATGTTTCTGTTAGATTGAACACCACCAAACCCTAGAAGGTGAAGCCCTACTCTGTTTGCATTTTTTTTTTTTATTAAACCCACTTGAATTATTACCTTTAGGCCGAATGCTATCTTTAAAACTCGTTTCAGCAAATCAGACACATTTCCATGAGTGAGAATGACAGTCTACATGTAGTTTACAAAACATTACACCCTGGAGGGCATGCTAGCTGAGATTAGCTTTGCACCCTGTGTTAATTTGATGCCGTGAGGACCACAGGCTAGCTGTGATTGCTTGCTTGTGGCACATCATATTCAATTTCCACCTCAACTGCTAGTTTGATCCCGGTCAGGGCTGATGGATCACTCATGCCTTTCAAATAGAAGCCCTCACTTTTTCCCTCAAGCCAATCCAATTATTACAGAGCCCCAGAACCCCAGTGGGTAGACCTCATGTGTCACTAACAGTACCTTCATTATACCTTTTCACAACAGGCATGAGCAATCACTAAGACATGCACACAAAATCAACAAGCACCCCATCAAAAAAACAAAACAAAACATCATTGATTTTGCTCTGAGACATATTTGCAAAATCATTTTTTTGTGGTTGTGCATCTGGATGTGTTTCTACATTCACCTCCTGCTGTGAGCGAGTGAGATCCATCATGTGCAAACAATTTTTCCCTGTTTACAAATGATGGTCCTTTGGAGTAACCTTAACCACTTCAAACGCAACTAACTGATCAATCAAGCTCTCACAGCCGGGGAGAGAGAACAGAACCATTGTTAGATTTATGCTCATTAATTTTGATTTGTTAAGTCACCACAGAGGCCACAGAAGCCTGTAATTACCCATCTGACAGCACCTACAATTTATTTCCGTGCCAAAGCAGATTGCAGATGGATTTATCTGTACATCCATATTGTAATTCTGCTAATACTTATACTGCATATAGGTTCATATTCGATTTCGTATTTAATCAGTGTTTACTGAACTAGAGAGTCAAAGAAAACAGAGAGAGTGGATTTAGAGAACTTTGATTAAATGGTAAGTAAATACACTTAAGTGCATTTTACACTATGGCTATGCAGTAAAAAAACAATAACAACACTGCAGAATGCATATTTTTCTCTAATGGAAAATGAAACGGCTTCAGCTCACCCTAGTATAATATACCAATAATATCAATATTCTCTCTGAGGATTGTTTTCACTTTGCATTTTGACATATAATCTGTAATATTTATATACAGATCAATGTCTACACCTGCAGTGCGTGAAGCCAATAATCCCATGCTAAAAAAAACTGCAATAAGCCATTAAGATAAGACTCATAACGATTAAATATTATATTCTCTCATTATATCGATGTTGCTAATGTTGGAGCATTGTGAAATTTCTCAATTTTACAAAACGCAACAACAGAGCGGTGCAGTGCTGTTCGCTCTACCATTCGGCTTTTCTTCTCAACATAACAAAATGTCGTTAATTGTGATTGATGGAGACCCACAGACATCATTTCACTGTTTTGCTGTACCTGCTCCTGTGCAGAAACCAAGCCATTAGTCTATGTCACCTCACATTCTGTCCCCCATTTGTGAAATGCAATAATGAAGTCTCCAACGTCCATTCCTCCATGTAGTCAGATTCTTTACTGTAAGAATCGCTTATAAAAATGAAGCCAAGAAGCTGCGGCTTGCGGTCGTAGCATGCTAACAGCTAACAAAACTGTGGGACTCCACTCTTCCACTGCTGCGTTATTCTGTAACACTGTAATTAATGCTCTCTGCACATACTGACAGATACCCACCACACAGGAAACGAACGCCTGTCATGATTAATAACATGCTTCAACAGCAACACACTTGTATTTTTATTTTTTTTTTAGGATTTTCATTCTCTTCCTTAAAAAATACAATTTGGTCCAGACTCTCTCTCTCTCTCTCTGTCACACACACACACACACACACACACACACCAACTCTCTGTTCAGTATGTTTGCTCTCTTCTCATTACCAATCTTGGCAAGCAAAATGCCTCCGCAAAGCTCACTGGGAGGCTTCCCAATTGTCAAGATTGCAGTGGAAGTGAGACAATTTAAAATTCAAATTCCCATCTGCTGTAAAATAAAAAAATAAACAGATAAATACATAGGAATGAATGAATAAATCAATCAATTAATAGAATAACAATCTGAAATACAGCAGATGAATGGATATATTTTCTTTGCTATAAGAAGTATATAAACATACTGTATATAACTGCCAGTGTTTCTATCACAGAGATGTATTCAACAACCCTTTTAAAACAGCCAACGCTCCTTTGTTTGAGTCTCTCCAGAATAAAGTTATTGTTTTCTTAATATGTCCTGTGCCACTCAGTAATTCCAGTCTTTTGGCAATCTATTGTGTAAAGTCAGAATTGAAACTTGTTTTGATGAACAAGCACCGATTGAGTCTATATCATGTTGGTGTGAATGAGTTGTAATTGCTGTGTTTCTGTCCAGGAAAACAAAAGCTGTATAAAGCAGATGCACAGAGCCAGACCCTGTGAGTTGCACAGATGTTGTGATGTTAACTACAGGCAGGATTTCATTCAGAACAGTGAGACTTAGATTTCAGGCACTTTCTGAATTAAGCTACGAGTTGATGGATGATGTGACGCATTGGTTCCAGCACACCGAGAAGATACTGAGAATCAACACGTAATTAACATCCTCTTCCCTTTTCATTATGAAAAAGGTGAGAAAATCGATCATCAATCATTGCTGTGTTGTGTTTTAATTATCTAACACCCCCGCCACTCCACACAAAGCCCAACTGTTGCGTTCTTGAGCCACTTAACTGGTTAAACATGTAATCCCTTCACACTCGCTGAGTAATCCCCGGTGGCAATCTGATGCACTTGTGACAAGCTCCCACTTACCCATCACGGCCAGAGCTGTGCCTTTGGCTAACTCCCTCTTTAGAGCCTCCAGCACTTCCAGGCCGCTGCCGTCCAGATTGCACCTGTTGATTGTGCCATTGGCCGAGCTTATCCAGTACAGCTTGCTGGCAGTGAAGTCTATTGAGAGACCTGAGAGGATGACAGGTGAAGAGGGGACACCAGGTGAGCACTCGGTGTAAAGACAGAGCTTCACCTCAAAATACAAATTAGCAAAACCCATTGTACATACACAATAAGTGTGACATGGATAACAACATCGTATATTAAAAAGGAGATTTAACAAACTACCGTATTTTCCGCACTATAAGGCGCACCTAAAAGCCCTAAGCCCTAGCCACAACCTAGGGCGGTAGGTATAGTGGGTTGCCTGTAAATCGTAAGATTGTGGGTTCGATCCCCGGCTCCTCCTCCACATGTCGAAGTGTCCTTGGGCAAGACACTGAACGCGAAGTTGCTCACAATGATGGCTAGCGCCTTGCATCGCAGCTTGGTAGCCATTGGTGTGTGAGTGTGTGAATGAGTTGCCTTGTACAGCGCCTTATCATCCGATATCATCGATCCAATATCGGTTAATTATGGCTACTGTAGTCAGGGGGCGTCGCCGAAGTAACAGCGGTAAAAACAGTCAAGGGGAATTGCAGTCCCACATCACTTGTGTGTTTATAAAGACCCCAAAATGGCATGAATGCACTAACTACGTGATAAAAAGTTGCACTACCTGTTGTACCTTGCTGTTGGTAAAAGATAATACTACGTCACTGACGTTACCTCGGAGAAAAAATAAAACAGCTGTTGATGTAGCTTTGAACTGTGACAAATGGAGTTGAAAATACATTGTTTTCAATGAAGGCGCCGCAAATACCTGTAAGAGCTACCGGTACGTACGGTACCGTATTGTGAATGTACTAGCTTGTTTTGGGAGTGAACGGAGTTGTCAGAACCTTTGACTG
>OOFC01047668.1:19479-42652 GCA_900323345.1 Pseudochromis fuscus
ACAACCGCACTGCGTCCTGCACCTGTCCACACCTCATGAAGCTTTCAGCCAACAAACAATCCTGCTTTGGTGAGAGAGGTTCCCTCGCTCACCAAAGCAGGATTGTTTGTTGGCTGAAAGCTTCATGAGGTGTGGACAGGTGCAGGACGCAGTGCGGTTGTAATTGATGAGACACAGATGTGAACAGGGACCACGTCCATCATTTTCTTCACACGGGTTAGAGGCTGAAGGGAAGGGGGGGAAGAAAGGGAAGAAAAAAAAGGGGAACATTTCAAAACACAAGATGACAAGCAAAGAGATAGGCCAGGATAATTACTGGATGTGAACTGGACTAACACCCTTGGCAACGTGACATTTATGGGCCTGTCTGGCTGCACCACACGGACAAAGAAGCAAAGAAAACATAGCTGAAAACAACTATGATCACAATATTGTTCTTGTGGTATGACAGCGAAAAAGAGAAGCATGAAAGCCTGGCAGTTCTGAAAGGAAATATAAAAACTGCAGCATTAATTTGCAACAAAGGTCACAGAGTCTTCATGAAGGGAATCAAAAAAGAAAAGAAAAAACAACAGTGTAGGATCTCTTTTAAAAAACAAAAAATAAACTGTTGGGTTTGGACCATTTATGTTGAATGTGAATGATCTTCACTGAGCTTCTGTCCATCCTGGGTTATTGTTAGCGTAGAAATAAATGGCAAATTATAGAAGTTGAATTCAATATTGTGAATTACATGACACTTCAACTTCAAATTAAAAGGTAAAATGTTCTCAGTAATTCTGTTACTGGGTTAACAGGATATTCAGGTTAGCCCCAATGCAATGCATTTACCGTATTTTCTGGACTATAAGCCGCTACTTGTTTCCGACGCTTTGAACCCAGGGGCTTAAACACCGGTGTGGCTCAGTATTGGCGGCATGAAGCTCGTTAGCTTTTTACAAGCTAGCAAGCTCCGTGCCGCCGATAGATTTACCCTCGTCACATCAGACCCGGTCAGAGTGGACCACATGAAACTGTTCAAATAAATTCAGTAGCGGCTTAAAGACAGGTGAGTTCAATAGCCGGAAAATATGGTAAATGGACTGACTGATTTAAGGGTTACTTGTTTTTTCTTCACCCAGTGTTGTTTTTGTCAACGATGATGAAATAATTTCGTTCACGCCCCATTTTTTCATGACGATAACAAGACGGTGACGAGCTAAACATGGCTCTTGGATGACTGAAACATGACGAGACGTGTGAATTTTCGTTGACGAGACGAGACTGGACGAAAATGTTAATGGGTGGTGTATCAGATGTTCAAAATGCAGGTGGTCAGGAAAGCTGCTGCATCCTGTCCTTCTTTGGTCACGCCCACCAGGGTCTGCTACAGAGGTCCACGTGCTTGTGTTTATTTATTTATGCAAATTTAGCCAAATGCAAGCGGCTTTCGTGAGATTTAGCAGCGATATTCGTTACTTTTGGCATAATGGCGTGACATCATGTCAGCGCATCAAACCTCCACCATTGGTCACTAGTCACACACACAGACACAACTGAGTTTACTAATTCATTGATGGACCATGGCAGCGTCAACAAAGGGGCTTTCTCCATCAATGGGAAAGTCTTGGCTACAGCTATCAATTTGGTAATGAATGTGGTTATTATGCAAAAGTGTTAATGTTAACTGTTGTTTTAGGAATTGCAAATCAAGACTACCGTATTTTCTGGACTATTGAGCGCACCTGTCTATAAGCCACTATTGAATTTATTCGAACAGTTTCATGTGGTCCACTCTGACCGGGTCTGATGTGACGACGCTGAACGTATCGGCGGCACGGAGCTTGCTAGCTTGTAAAAAGCCAACGAGCTTCGTGCCACTGATACATGAGAAACACTGGTGTTTAAGTTCAAAGCGTCAGAAAAAAGTAGCAGCTTATAGTCTGGAAAATACGGTAATACTTTTTTTCTTTTTTTTAACAGAAACAGACTAAAACCTTTTTGAGTTTTGGTCAACTAAAACTGGACTAAAACCATCACATATAAAAATGACTAAAATGTGACTAAAACTAATGAGGATTTTCGTCCAAAAGACTAAGACTAAAACTAAGATGGCTGCCAAAAACAACACTGTGTTCACTATTCTTTAATATAGTTTAGTAAGAACACATCCCCTCAGCGAGACTAAAGAAAGTCCCCCACAGTTCAATCATTTCCCACCATGCTGCAGTCACATTTCATGCATCAAATACAACCATTTCTTTATCTACTCCGGATGATTCATGTCAAACAAGCTCATTCAAAGTTCATTTCCTGAGCTCTTTCTGTAATGTACTGGAGAACCCCACTGCATCACAAATGTGGCTCATTTAAGACTAAAAAAAAAAAAAAAGCAACACTGACTCTACACGCAGGAAACAGCACCCAGCTGACTCAGTATGATAATAGCTAGACATCTGAACAGCACTGCATTCACCTGAATCACGCTCTTGAGGGGTGACAGGCAGCAACAACAGAGTGAAGGTGTTTGTTTGCTCTAAACTGTCAGATATATTTGCAGTAAATAAATTTTAAAAAATTATACCCCTGCTATGGGAAAGCAAAGACAATCAGGTTACGATTCAACAAAAACACACACACACAAAAAACCTCCACAAGTTGTATACATAATAATGCGTTTGTATGGATATCTGCACGCATTTAAATTACGATAAAACAGCTGAACTATCCTCAGCCCCTCGTCTATCTTCTTCCTCATTCACTTAAGGGAAAATAATTATATAAGGTAGTAAGATTGAAAACTCTGGAGTGCCAATATGTGTAGAAAATTACAGGCTAATTTCACGCTACTCAATACATTACATTAAACTAACCCAAGAGCTGAAAAGAGAAATGGATGGACCCATTAATGACTGTGGCGGTCTAATGATTACGACTTAGGCTAATGTAAGTATGCCACTGTGTCCCCACAAAGCATCAACAGGAAAATATTCAGTTATTTTATTGGTGAAAACATCTGAAAAGCTGATTTTTCTGGCTGTCGACTGGTTAAAGCTGTGATGAATATAGGTTTCTTGAGACTGACAATCTACTTCCTAATTCACACAATATGCCATATAGTTACAGGCTGTTAATGCCTCTAGTGGAGCTCCTCTGGAGACATTTGCGGAATGGTTCCTGAAATAAAGCTGGGTCTCAGTGTTCAGCTGTCCCATCACCCTCCCCTCCTTTTTCTCTTGTCCAGATGTTCAGGGTCTAGTGGAGCATCACATCTTTAGGCATTGGTTCTGGCTACAGTGGATAATAGTCAACTCCCCCCAGTTGAGCTCTTTTAAAAAGGATTAGACATACTTAGTGTCTTCTTTGGAAAAAAATCAGTCCCATTTGCTCATACTTATCCACGATGAACACTCACGAGGATGCAGATTCAGGTATCAACCTAACTCGTGATGCACTAGCAAAGCAGTGAGCAGATGTAAACCTGATCGCTACTGTAATAATGAGCATTCAAAAATAGTGGATCACATATTAAGAAAGATCAGGGGGATAAAGTTAAAACCTGGTAAAGCAGAAAAAGAGAAACTGTGATAGAAACTGATGCATAAATCATCTGGTTTCTGCAGACCATGCCAAAATATTCCACAATCTATCAAATAATAAATCAAAAATTAACTTCCACCAACCTTTGTCGCTAAAAAAAACACAAATGAAAACAGATTTCATGCTATTGATTTCAAGCTTGGCACTATATCTTGCAAGCTAATCTGCATATTTAGAAAAATTGGCCCTGGTATGTAGGCCTCCTGTCAGATAGCACATCAGCAGTGTATCTTTTGTTTGGTGGTCAGAACCTTGGCTCATTTAGCACTTCACAAAATTGATTGTTTATTTCACCGTGATGCAGACACAGATTTGGGAGTAAATACTAATATAGTCTCATATACCTTTTGTAATGCCCATATACATTCACATTAATAATTGACATGCTAATTAAATATGTCACAGTTATCCATTGACTGATGTGATTCTCATTCTGCAGCTCTCCTTGTTCATCACAGAAAAGGGGAAAAGAAAAATAGTAAAAAGCTTTAATATAGTGGTATAAGCCAATTATAATAATTTGAATGGTGAGGAAAAACACATTCAGAGGTGCCATTAACTCAAGCTAGCTAATTCTCTGCATGAGTACCTTTTTTCATTCAGACACATGCTCGTTGACTGACAGGCCAAATTAAGGCAGAGGGAGAAGCTAAAATTAATAACATCCTGCTTTTTCCTCTCTTTTGCTAAATGAGACTGAATTCTATTATAAAAAGGACAATGTATCTCTGGTCAGGATCCAGTGGCACAACTAAGACCTCGTCCACACGGAGACGAAACGAATACGTCTCCCCCGAAAACTGATATTTATATCTGCGTCCACACGAAAACGCCGAAAATGCTGTAGTCAATATGCCAGGCCTGTATGTGGCGCTGTAACACTGGCACAGAAACACACCAAAACAGAGAAGAAGACACGGAGCATTAAAGTCATGAGAGGTAAAAATAACACATAACAACACACACTTGTTGCTCACGGTAGTTGTTCAGTTGGAGAAGATTTTACTGCTGCAGCACTACCAGTTGTTGTCGGGGTTTGTACATGCAGGTTAAGGACGAGGCGGGGCAATGGCGAAATCGTTTCAGGGGAATGCGTATTCACCGTCCACATGGCGACGCAGCGGGTGGCGTATTCAGACTTTCCCACTCTGGACCTGTTTTCAAAAAGTATTGTTTTCGGCTCACAAAACGGCGTCTTCGTGTGGACGCAAGGCGTAAACGATGTGGACGGGGCCTAAATGTTTTGTTTTTGTTCTTGATCTTTACAGAATGTCATGATTTAGCATCTCCAACTCCTGAAGACAAAAATACCATGATGCCTTCCTGTTTTGTATGTGCTCCTGTAACAAAATAACCACGATCTTGTGTGTGATTTATACAGATGTAATCATAAAACTTTGCTTCATCAAACAGGAAATGCTGTTCTCACCTTGTGGCTGCCTGCTGGGGTGGAAGATCTGTAAGTCAAAAGGCTGAGCACTTGTCTTCTGGATGACTGTGACATTTTGCCCGGTCCACTTATTGGCTCTCGCTAAAGTGTTTGTCCTCCAGTCCGTCCAGTAGACATTTCCTCCAAAGAGAGACACAGCGAAGGGATGGGACAGGTATTCGTGACCCCTGAGGATCTCAATAACCCCGCTGCCGTCATAGAGCGCGGAGAAAATGGCATCGGAGCTGTTCAAGAGAGACCAACACCATATCAAAGTTTGAGCTAGTCTTCAAATGCATTGTAAGTGAACAGGAGGGAAAGATCAAAGTGAAACCCACCAGTTCACTCATGGAAATACTGAATTGTTCAAGACCCACTTAAAACCAAAGATGACCATTGTGCTAAGATCTCTAAATATTACATGTCCTCTATTATTTAGTGCCCACTGGAAGAGTGTGAAGTATTTTTTTTACTCGGGGAGTGGTGAGCTCTGCAGTATTTAATATCAAACGTGCATTAAAGGTTACAAAAGGTGTGAATGCTTCTGCACACAACATGAGACTCTAACCGTGCATCTGTCCAAACAATCCTCTTTTCCAGATGATCCAGTGTTAGTCCATTCGGCCAGGCTCCAATCTCCATGTCCTTAAACACAATGTGTCTGCCTCCTCCACTCATCGACGCAGCCTCGATTCGTGGAAACGTGGCGTCCCAGTCCGTCCAAAAGAGAATCCTGGGAACAAAAACCAAAGGCAGTTTTAGCACCGATCACTGTCTGAACAATACATTTTATTTTGTTTTTGTTTTATGCATCCCCAAAAAAGTCTGTTAGACCTTGTAACCATCTATTTGTACTTGTTTGTCAAAGCTAGGAGACAGAAAAAAACACAGTAAATAACAAACATAATGCTGCTGTAACACTGTGTATTAACACAGACAGTGTTGCAGTGATGACTGTCCAAGAACAGCACCGGCGATCCAGAGCAGCCCTCAACATCTGTGACAGGCCTGGAAATGGGAGGCCATCTGTTTTATTATGACTTTTCACAGCTCAATGAGGCCTGAAAATGAACACCGTCATCGATGTGACCAACAACAGTATCCCGAGTCGTACTCCCAACCCAGCGAACATTGAATCCCGCCGCGGTCCACAAAGTCATCCAGAACGAAAGAGGAAAATGGGTGCTCAAGCTTAAATCACAGACTGACGACAACGAAACTGTGTTAGGAAGAAATATCCTTGTCCAGATCAATAGCCTTATTCACTTGATAAGGCCTCCCTGATCAATGACCCACTCCTTTGAGTGGATTCAAGTAATTAGATTAGAATTATTGCCCTGTAATGGAAATGCGCCTTTAGGCACCAAAAGCACCCATTAATCCTACTCTGTACAGCCATGAAATGTACTGTAGTCATCCTCCCAAACGTGAGAGAGTACCATAAGGGAGAGTGCATGAGCAGATTACTCATTTCTTAAGAGTGTTAAATTGATTTTTGGAGTGTCTGAGTTTTGCTTTAATCTGAAATATACTGGCAAAAGTATACAACCACTGGCTAGTTCGTAGATGCATTAAGCCAAGGTAAGCACCTGATAGCAACACACCAAGAGCAGAGAAAATTGATCCAGTTTTTTTGTTTAATTCGTAGTATCATATATCATCTAATACTAATGCTGTAGACTCCAGTTGGGGAGAACACAACATTTTTCAACATCACACTAGGTCTTCAAAGAAGTAATTATTTTGTCATTAGCCTTTGATGAAAGTAACAATTGTGTGTTAAATATCTGTTAATGTCAAACTGTGTGCTGATAAGTCTCAGTTTGGTAAATTACAAGCAGGAGCAGGAAGGTCAGAGCTGAAGTCACACATGGGAGATCGGTCAGAATAATTATTAGACACTGATACAAAAAACCTGTGAAACACTGACAGTGACTGTTCATGTTGTTGTTTTATTTCTTTTTCTGTATTCTCCCCATAAAATTAATTTCATTAAGCTTTGTAAAACCCACTAGGAGGAGGAAGAGAAGAGGCCTGCTGGACTTCATGAGGGTGTCACATGTGTGGCACAGAGTCCAGTACAGCAGCAGATGTAAGTGTTTCCCATAACCACAATCACAGGAGGCGAACACAAACACCAGGGCAGGCTGTCACATCCAGCAGAAGAGATTTCTACTTCATACTTCTTATTTCAGCCGCATAACATTATGAATGTTTCAAATATCTGATTCACAAAGGACAAGGCATGACCAGCAGGCACCGTGAAAATGACACAAGCTGTTGAAATTATTTCAAAACTGTGTGAAAAAGCGTGTGTGCTTCCTTAAGCAAAATAAGCACACATGCTGTGTTTGGTTAAGTTTAATAATAACTTTCACACAGTGCCCACACTAATGCATTACAGGCCGGCAATACACACACAACAGCATCCCTTTTCCAAGGTTGAGTGCGGGGCAATGTGCTAAAATGGGAGGCTAATGTAATTGTACCTCCAGGTGGATGAAAGATCACGCTTTGTTGCCCAGATCCCACCCTTCTCCACCCAGGTGCCTGGACCAAACAGAGGTGTCAAAGCACAGTGATGAATCTACAGGTGGACAATCAGAAGAATAGCTGAAAGGCAGTGAACCGGGGTCTCTGCAGTGGTGGGAAACACCGATCAAATTAAAATCTGTTTTTTCAGCCACTGCTAGGCCACAGTTCCTACCTGCATAATATATTACAGTCATGAAAATTTCAACAAAACGATGTCAAAAAATATTCTGATTGTATCAATTTGTAGTTTTTTTAGTGCATGTAAGAATATTTTATCTATTATGAATATTAGTTTGGTTTATTTTATTTTATTCTATTTATTTGATCAGGGACAATGCACAAAAGACATTAATCTAAGAAAGAAAATATGCCATGCGCCAGGTTATAGCAATACATGCTAATTTCCACCTGCAATCCCAGGACAGGTTGATGTTATTAAAATATACAAGATCAAAAATACAAAACAAAAATTTCATATATTTCTCACAATCACTTCTTAAATCCCACCTTTCAACCACATCCACAACATTCACTCTACAGTCATTCAGTGAGCACAAGTCTGTTGCGACAATAACCACTGTTTGGTCTGGCGTGTAAAAGTGTTATAATTTGCACATAAAATAATGTCGTTTGGAAGAGACTTCCAAAGACTCGCAGCTCGCAGTACCCCCCGGCTCCACGTGCACCTCCAAGTGCATGAACCCTAAGGTCAGGGTGACACCTGTAGAAGTCTCTGCTCTAAGCCGGGTCCAGGATGAGTCGCCTGGTGACCCAGCTCCTCTCTTCTGGTCCATACCCCTCCCAGCCGACTAGGTATTGCACCCCCTGATGTCTCCGCTGGACGTCCAACAGGCGGTGGACGGTGTATGCAGGAGTGTTATCCATGATCCTGGGAGGTGGATGGGGGACGGACAGGGGGGGCCAGAGAACTCTCCACCACCGTCTTGAGTTGGGAGACATGAAACGTGGGGTGGATTTTCACAGACGAGGGCAACTACAGATGCACAGCACTGGGGTTCACCACACGGTGTATCTCAAAAGGTCCAACGAATCATGGAGCCAATTTCCTTGAGTCCCCCCTAAGAGGTAGACACACCTTCTGTCTGGGGCAATAGGCGGGGGCCGGGATGCGATGCCGGTTAGCCTGGGTCGCCATCTGCCCAGAGGCGCCCACCAGGGCCTTCTGCGCCTTCCTCCAGGTACTCTTGCACTTCTAGATGAGAGCCTGGACTGATGGGATCAGGATCTCCTCTTCTTGGGAAGGGAACAGGGGTGGCTGATATCCTACGGAACACTGGAAGGGGGACAATCTTGATGATGCATTGGACAAAGAGTTATGAGCATATTCAACCTATGGCAACTGCTCACTCCAGAACGTGGGATTCTCAGAAGCCATGCAGTGCAGAAACACTTCGAGTGACTGATTAGCTCTTTCAGTTTGTCCATTAGCTTCTGGGTGATACCCTGAGGTGAGACTAACCGTAGCCCCAAGGGCGGTGCAGAAAGCCTTCATAACTTCTGAGGTGAACTGGGGGCCACAGTCCGAAACTATGTCCGCTGGAATGCCATGGAGTTGGAACATGAGCCGAACCATGAGATCTGCAGTATCCTTAGCAGAAGGAAGTTTAGGAAGAGAGACAAAATGTGCAGGCTTGGAAAATCTATCCACAACAGTCATAATAGTGGTGTTACCTTGTGAGGGGGGCAACCCTGTGACAAAGTCCACAGAAATGTGGGACCAGGGCCGCTTCGGGATGGGTAGAGGCTGCAGCAGACTCAAACTGTGTTGGTTGGAGGTCTTGCTGCATGCCCAGGTGGTGCAAGCTGCAACAAACTCGCTGGTATGTGCATTCATGGTCGGCCACCAGAACTTGTGTTGGAGGACCTCCAAGGTCCGGGTGACTCCAGGGTGGCATGTAACCTTGGAGGCATGTCCCCATTGCAACACCTGAGAGCAGATGGAATCAGGAACAAATAATTGATTACGGGGACTGTTACCTGGATGTGGCTTTTGTCTTTGGGCCTGGTGCACTTGGGCCTCCACCTGCCATGTGAGGGAGGCAACAAGGCAGGACCTGGGCAGGATGGGCTCCGGTTTCCCAGGGTTTTTCCGTGGCTGAATGCTGTTGTGACGGGGCATTCAGTTTGACATTGCGGGAACCTGGCCGGCAAGTCAGGGTAAAGTTGAAAGGCCCGAAGAAGAGGGTCCAGTGGGCCTGGCGTGAGTTCACCACTTGGCAGACATGGTGTACTCCAGATTGTTGTGGTCTGTCCAAACTACGAGTGATTGTGTAGATCCATCCAACCAATGTCGCCACTCTTCCAGGGGCATCTTCACTGCCAAGAGTTCCCTATTTCCCACATCGTAATTGCGCTCCGAGAGAGAGAAGTCATAGGAAAGAAGAAGGCGCAAGGGTGGAGTTTCTGATCCTTAGGGGACCGTTGGGACAGGGCAGTTCCCACTCACGCATCCGAAGCCTCTACCTCCACAATGAACTGTAGCTTGGATCTGGCTGGGTGAGCATTGGGGCAGACACAAACCGATTTTTCAGGTTTTGGAAGGCTTGTTCAGCTTCAGGGGTCCAAAAGAAAGCTTTAGCTGTAGAGGTGAGTGCTGTGAGTGGGGCTGCTACCTTACTATACTCACGGATGAAACGTCGATAGAAGTTGGCAAACCCTAGGAAATGCTGCAGTTGTTTCCTGTTCTCCGGAACAGGCCAGTCCCTTACTACTGACAGCTTACTGGGTCCATCTTGACTTCCCCGGGGGAGATCACATATCTCAGGAAGGAGACTGTTGATGTGTGGAACTCGCATTTTTCTCCTTTTACAAACATTTTATTCTCAAGAAGGCGCTCTAGGACTTGGCGGACATTGCTGACATGCTTCTCCAGGGGCCTAGAGTAAATGAGGATGTCATCCAGGTAGACAGGTCATCCAGGTACACCTCTCCGGTGTAAGCGCTCCTGCCGCCAGGGTAAACATAGCTTCACCAGCTGGTGAAGCTGAAGGCCTGCATGGTGTGCTTTTCTACAGCTTCCTGGACCTCGCTTGGAGCTATGACACGCACTTTTATTTCTCTGTGCCCACTGGACCCTGTCGACACCTTGTTGGTACCTGTTGTTGGCTCGGATGGGATGTTCCAGCTCCTGCTCTCCCCGTCCACGCCGGCGTGGGGTGAATTTGGGTAACCTGCGTTTGCTGAGTTGGGCTCCCCGGACTGCTTACGCCACCAAGCCGCCGGTTCCTGTCAGGATTGGCCTGGTGAATGCTAGATCGCTAGCTAATAAAACTTTTGTCCTTAAGGATTTCTTCATGTCCCAAGCATTGGATTTTCTGTGTGTGACTGAGACCTGGCTGAGTGTTGGTCCAGTGCTTTCACTGAACTTTTGCCACAGCACTGCTGCTATTTTAACTCCCCGTGGACGTCGGGTCGAGGTGGAGGAATAGCCACAGTTTTTAAGTCTCGCTATAAATGTAAGCAGCTATCGTTGCCATCCTCGTTCACCAGCTTTGAACTGAGTCTGTTTGAACTGTGTTGCTCTCACACTGAGTTGTGTGCAGTGGTCTATCGGCCTCCCAAATACAATAAGGACTTTTTAAACGACTTCTCTGGCTTTCTGGCTGAAATCATGCCTAAATACGACCGCGTCCTCATTGTTGGAGATTTAAATGTTCATGTGTGTTGTCCTGATAAACCAATGGCAAAGGACTTTCAAACCTTATTGACTCTTTTAATCTCGTGCAGTCTGTGTCTGGCAGGAACGTGGACACATACTGGATCTTGTTTTATCTTCTGGTTTGAGTGTTTGCATCTTGGAAGTTTGTGATGCAGCGTTTTCTGATCACATGCTGGTTTTATTCGAGGTTGACCTTGTCTGTAATACAATTAAACCTCGCCCTGCTACCCGTTGGTGTTGCATCATTAACCCTTCAACTGCTGCTCAGTTCTCAGCCATTTTCAGCTGGTCTTATAATGGTGTCACCAGTGTATGTAACAGTAAAGAGGAGCTTAGCTCATGGTTTTATTCTATCTGCCAATCCGTTTTAGACTCTGTGGCTCCATTAAAAACCAGGCAGTCCAGGACTAAATTTGAGCCCTGGCTTAATGACACAACTTGTGCTGTCAGAAGGGAGTGCTGAAGAGCACAGTGAACCACAAAGTTTTAATCTCTCGTTTAGAACAGTGGGTGGGTATCGGGGGCGCAGCTTTGGTTTAGGTCATACTTGGCTGATCGGAGCTTCTGTGTCAGCCTCGGTGACTCTGTGTCCTCCTCTGCCCGTCTCTCCAGTGGGGTCCCACAGGGCTCAGTCTTGGACCCCCCTCCTCTTCTCTCTTTACCTGCTTCCACTTGGCTCCATCCTAAGGAAGCATGGTGTTTACTTCCACTGTTATGCAAATGACAGCCAAATATATGTCCCTCTCAAAAAGAAGAATGGGTTTTCTGTTGAACCGCTTCTTAAGTGTCTAGAAGACATGAAATCCTGGATGGCATTAAACTTTTTAAACTTCAATGAAAGAAAGACTGAGGTGATGGTCTTTGGTGGCACCTCGGGACCCCCACTCGTTAATTTGGGTTCCTTGGCACAATTCATGAAGCCAACCATTACTAACCGTGGGGTTCAGATGGACACTGACCTCAGGCTTGACTGTCAGATCAGCTCAGTCGTAAAAAGAAGTTTCTTCCAGCTGGCCAAAATTAAGCCACTTCTGTCCAGGCAGCACTTTGAGACCATGATCCACGCCTTTGTGACAACAAGACTGGACTACTGCAACGCACTTTATGTGTAGGTTAGTGGCTCCTCCATCGCCCATCTTCAGATGGTGCAAAATGCTGCGGCTCGTCTTTTAACTGGCACACGCAAATATGAGCACATTTCCCCCATTTTAGCCTCACTTCACTGGGTGCCCATACATTTTACGATTAGTTTTAAAATTCTTTTATTTGCTTTTAAATCCCTTAATGGCCTCGCCCCGCTCTACCTCTCCGAGCTGCTGCAGGTTTATACACCCCCCCGCTCTCTCAGGTCAGCTGATCAGCTGCTCCTGAGGGTACCACACACTAAGCGAATGCTCAGAGGGGACCGTGGAACTTATGGAAGTTATGCAATGGACTACCACTTAATATCAGACAGGCCTCTTCTCTGTCCGTCTTCAAATTGCTTTTGAAAACCCATCTTTTCACTTTGGCTTTTAACTCCCTGTGAGATGTTGAATGTATTGCTTTTCTTTTATTCTGTTTATTTATGGGCTATTGTTTTTATTTGTATAGTTGTTTTATTTATTTTGATCTATTATTGTATTTTTATTCTTTTTGTTTTTATTTATTACTCTGTACAGCACTTTGGTCCTCAGCGGTTGTTTTTAAGTGCTTTATAAATAAAGCTGGATTGGATTGGATACCAAATTCAAGCTTGAATTATCACATCTACTGAATGTTTTTATCACACAGGCTCAGATTATTCTGAAAGAACATGCGATCATACAACATTTAGGACTCATACTTGGGTGTACATCGCTAACTGAGACATGCTGCATTTTGTAGAAGTTGTGTTTGACATACTCACAGTAGGCTGTATTTTTCTGGCCTCAGAACAGTTCACAGTGTAACTTTGGCCATATACAAGGAGACAGGAGGAGGTGGCCTCAATGTACTCTGCGTTCTCCTGTTGACTTTTCACCTTCAGAAGAATCCGAATATTTTTTATTAGACATTGACTTCTTTACTTTAATTGCACAACCAAAACACACAATGCCACTCAATTTACCATCGACAAATTATGGAAACATTCAAATTACTTGAAACTAGAGTAAATAAAACACATAACCTGTAAACGGCATGTATACAGATGAAACAGTTAAAGGAAAAGAGCTACAACTGAACACAACTGGAGGAAAGAAGTCCACTTTTCTAAAAGATATTCAGTGTTTTGATGAAGTTGGGGATTTGAGTTAAAAGCAATAAAACACTGTTACACTGATAAAACATGAGAAAAAAATCTACTAAAATATGCTCAACTGCTGGATCTTAAATTTAAAACTAAATTGTTACAAATGTACTTTTTAAGTTTATGCGAATAATTTTCAAGGATGTTTAAGTGGTAAAATAGCAACAATATTTAATTAAAACATTCAAGCAGTACAACAAACACTGGTGGAGATAACTGATTCTGATTATTTTGACAAGTATACAGAGAAGTGAAGCACGTCACTATTTGATAAACCCGAATTTAGGTCATGACAAAAGTTATGAAATGATTACAGACTGATAGTAACTTTTACCTCCTGAAGTGGCACATTTGCTGGCAGAAGAAACACATTGAGTCTTTGACTTCGATTCATGTTCGCTGGTCGGTGGAACAGCAGAATTTGGCCAATTATTGGTTTCAGTTTGGTGAGAAATCTTGTAATGAAGTCCCATACCAAGCCAAAGGCAGAGAAGTGAGGGACATCCACAACCACATGAGTATCTGTTATCCTCACTGGGTTAAGGATGTTCATTCCATCCTCACTGATGTGGACCACAGATAGACCAGAGCATGACTCTGTAAAAACAGGAAGCCATCAACCCCACTTCATGCCAAACCCTTTGAGTTCATCTCATTTAAAAAACAATACATATTACAGGTTTTCAAAAACAAATCAGAATCAGAATCATCTTTGAATGATTGATGAAATGAACTGTATTTAATATTTTCTAGCACCATGATGATACACTTACCAGGTTCTGTTTCACAGTGTGGGAGGTGCAGGTGAGAGACAGCACTCCCAGAACACTGGATGTTAAACAGAGGACCTGCAGGGATCTTTCTAGCTGAGTCGAGGAGGACATCATCCCACTGGATGATCCGGTACAACAACTCCCCCTCCCCAGTCATTGTAAACATCAGCCTCGTCAAAGCACACTGAAATACACCTGGACACGGGGCCCTGAACCTGGACAACACAGGGCACAAGTCAGAGCTCAGCTCAGGCTCCTTCAGTGTCACAGCATTACTGCAAACACAACTCCTGACACACACAAAGAACGAAGGCTTCTATTCATTGACCTTATCAAACAACTGTAGCATCACAGAGCAGTGGTATGAACTCTGCCTCCAAATAGAGAGAGAAGCTGTGCACAATTTATGCATTTAACAAAGCAGTGGAAACTGTTAATTACTTAAATCTTCGGACATGTAATTTTGATCTTACCTAACCACTCTGAAAGACACAGTATTTCACTGTTTTAAACAGATTCACAGTGAAATCTCAAAGAGGAAACAGGCAAAAAGACACTTTTACTTGTAGTACCTGCGTTTAGTCATTGGTTCTTCACAGTTTTTGGTCAGAAAAAAAACAGTCACATACAAAATCACATTCTCATCCTAAGACAACTTAGACTTTGTGTTCTCCACACCGTTAGCGAATAGGATTGTAACTGACTAATGAGCCCTGCCAGTGTTCTAGTTAGCTACAACGCTAAAAATCATTTCAACCATCACTAAAATGCATCCATTGTACAGTCAAAATGGATTGGTCAATGCTACGTAATTTGTCTCTCTAGAAAAAACAAAATGTGGCAATATTTTGAGTGATAACATCTATCATCCATCAAGTATTTGACTAAGTAGTTAGATTGATTACCTGTATGAATTCACTCCACCTTCTTTAAGCATTTCAGGTGTAAAGCCAGACGAGGCCTGAAATTATTAAACAGCATTAGTTATCAAAACATAACAAGTAAATGTGTCCAAAGAAGTCATGAGGAAGTATATTCTATCATGCATATTGTGAGACTGTACCGTGGAGAGCAGTCAAGCAAGTTGAAGTGGGTTTGAATCAGAAACTAAAATAAATGAAATGTACAGCTGTACATACAAATATCCATCCATTCATTTTCTGTAATTCTTAGTCCATCAGGGTCAAGGTGGCAGCAAGTTGAGCAGTCCAACCATACCCGTCCCCTGCAACTTCTTCCAGTTAATCGCAGGGAACCTCCAGCTGCTCCCAGACCACCTGGGAGCTATTCCTGGCCGACCTCTCGGTCTTTGCCCAGTTGGTCATGCCTGGTAAACCTCCAAAGGGAGGCAGACAGGGGGCATCATCCTAGTCAGATGCCTGAACCACCTCAACTGGCTCCTCTCAGAGGAGAACTGGCTCTGGGCTCCTCTCAAACGGCTGAGCTCCTCACCCTATTATGCAGAGTGAGGATCACCACCTGGCAAAGAAAACCCATTTCAGCCACTTGCCTCTGCAATCTTATTTTTTTGGTCATTATCCAATGTGCATGACCACAGGTAAGGGTAGGGATGTACATCAAGGAGTAAAGTGCAAATGTCAACTTATGGCCCAGCTCCAATATTACCCCTGCAACTACACGGTACAGCTCCCAGCCTGTCGTCAACCTCACGATCCCTTCTTCCCCGACTCATGAATGAGACCCTGAGATAGTAGAACTCCTCCAATTGGGGAACATTCTCTCCTCTAACCTACAGGGGACATGCCATCCTTTTCCATGAGGGAACCATGGACCCAGCCTTGGAGGTGCTGATCCGTATCCCAAGCACTTCAGACTCCATTGCAAACTGTTTCTTAACTGCTCCACCTTCTTAAAAAAAACAACAAAAGAAAAAAAAAAAAAAACACCGCCCAGGTTTTCCAGTCCAAGGGCACTGTCTCCAAGGTCCATGCAACACTGCAGAGGCAGGTCAACCATGACAGCTCCAAAATGTTCAAGGTGTTCAGCAATTCCAGATGGATCTCATCCACCCCTGGTGCTTTGCCTCTGTGGACTTTTCTAACCACCTCAATGACTTCCACCAGGAAAATGAACTCTGAACCTCCAGAAGCCTTTGGCCCTGACTCTTGTAAGTGGGACATGTCACTTGGATTCAAGAGTTCCTCAGTGTGTTCCTTCAACCTCTTGACAATATCCTCAGTCAAAGTCAGAATCTCTCCACCTTTGCTGAGCACAGCTTTGGCGAAGCTCCTCAGACTCCTTCTGAGCTGCCAGATGGTTCTCCAGAACCTCTTTGAGGCTCTCCTCAAACTCCTCCAAAACCACAGATTTTGCTTCTGCAAATAAGACTGCTGCTTTCGTTTTCACTTGTCAGTACTTATCTGCTGAGTCAGGAGTCCTCTGGATCAACAAGATCCTTAAGGCCTCCTTCTTCAGCCTGACAGATTCCCTCCCCCTGGGTGTCCACCAGCGGGTTCTTGTGGACCAACAAGCTTTTTGCCACAGCTACGCCTGGCTGTTTCCACGACAAAGGCCACATTTGAATAGGGCCCATTCGGGGTTCATGTCCTATACCTCCTCTCGGACCTGGAAGACATTCTTGCGGAGAGACCTCTGACAGCCGTTCCCAGCAGACTCTCACTGTACGATTGGGTCTAGGAGGTCTGACCACAAGCCTTCCCTGCCATCTGATCCAACTCACCCCCAGATGGTGAATAGCTGACAGCTCAGCACCTCCTTTAACCCAAGTGTCTAGAGCATACGGCCTCAGGACAGATGAAACAACAAAGTCAATCATCAATCTTTGGCCCAAGGAGTTCTAGTGCTAAGTACACTTATGAGCATCCTTTTGTTTCAACATGTTGTGTGTGTTATGGACATTGTGTGACACAGAAGCACAGAAGTCCAGTAACAGTTCACCATTAACTCAGGCAGGCTGTTCCTCCCAATCACCCCACTCCAGGCTGCCCAGTTGTTGAAGTCTCCCAGTAAGACTATGGAGTCTGTAGGTGGAGGTCTTTACAGGACCCCTCTAACTTAAAGAAGGCAAAATACTCTGAACTGCTGTTGGGTCCAGCACAAATGACAGCCAGAGCAAGCCACTGTGTGTTCGCAAGCCAGGAAACTGTGAGTATCCCATACATACAAATATAATGATTCTTAAAATTAACAAATATTATTGTATTAAATGTGAATTCTGACCTCCATCTTCTCTGCCTTGATCTCAGACCAATCCAGCTCTGTCTTTACTCTGTTTGGATTTAGTGTGAGACGAGGATCACCTAATAGTCAGAAAGAGGATTTATAAATAATGATGGATATAACAAATTAATGACGGTAGAAGAAAAGTAAATATAGCAGGGCAAATTTAAACTATTTAAGTACAATACAAGTAGGTGAATGCGAGTGCAGCACATTGGTATATGTAATTAGGTTCATAGGAGGATACTTACCTGAAGCTGTATCTTGTGGTTCAATCTGTGGTGAACTACATGAGCAAAATAAAAAGTGATTAATAGAAGCACATTGTAACAGTCTAGTATCAATGCTATACAACTGATCAATTTCATACACTTAACAAAATGGTTGAGAATAAAAGCTTCACAATCATTAAAGCAGGGATATCGAATTTTTGCCATTTCCTGATGTGATTACCCGGGTAAAGCCCGTGCAATAGAGTACTTCTGTCTTGTGAAGGGTAAACTGTCCTGGAATTTAGAAAAAGACGAACATGTTGTTTTCTATGAGAAACAGCTGCTGCAGCTTTCTGAAGCTGTGACACCATTAAAATAACAACACTTCTTTCTGTGTCAAACATCTGTGATTTGCATTCAAACCCATGATATCACCAGATATACTCACCACTTCCTTTGTCGAGTCTGTCTCAGCCGTTGATTTCTCTTTGTTTGGACTCCAAGCTGATGGAGTATGGAAGCTCCGAACTGCCACAGATCAAAAATAAAAATGGATCAGTATCTCGTTATAGCGAGAAAACTTATCTCGATAATGAGATACGTTTTCTCGTAATAAATTCGTTATAACGAGACAATTTTCTTGTTTTAACGAGACAAGTTTCTCTTTTAAACAAGATAAGTTTCACGTTATAACGAGATACGAATTTATCTCGTTATAACAGAAATCTTTCTCGTTATAACGAGATACGTTTCCGTTTTAACGAGATAATTTTCTCGTTATAACGAGATACTGACCCATTTTTATTTTTGATCTGTGGCAGTTCAGTGCTTCCATAGATGGAGAGATGAGCACATACAATGTAAAACTCCAAAGTGACTCCAAAATAATAACATATCGTGCAAATCCTTCTTCATAAATACATGTAACACCTCTTTTTCACTATTTTCACTTCATAGAGTGGGGTCACTCCCTCATCTTTCAGCCAGTCGTGTTCTATCTGCCTTTAAACTAAGCGCTCTGCAGTGTTTCTAAATGCTGCAAATGTATTTGATTAAATTCTAATTAAAAATCTGTAAATAAGAGAATGAATGTTTTTGGAATGTCTTGCAATAACACTTATATCCCAGTCACTAAAACAAGACCTGAAGGGAACTTTAACTGTACTGAGTTTTGGGTCTTTCAAACAGTGATAATAACTCAAACGATGTCATGACATAAAATATTTGAACAATATTTTAATAAAATACAAATGTAAAAGGGGGCGGCACAGTGGTGCAGTGGTTAGCACTTGTGCCTCACAGCAAGAAGGTTTGGGGTTCGAATCTCGGCTCGGGCCTTTCTGTGTGGAGTTTGCATGTTCTCCCTGTGCATGTGTGGGTTTATGTTAAATGTTCATTACAAGCCAACCACCACCTAGAGGTCAACACAGAAAGGCCCCAATGTAACAAACAGCAGTTAAATAGGGACGGACACTTTGATAGTTTGTTGTTAACTTGCTCAAGTACTGTAGGTGCGTTGTGGATGTCTACCACAGGTGGCAGCATAGCTTGGTGTGGCAAGGGAACCACATATATTGCACAGGTGCTAGATGTCAGGTAATTACAGAGCTCCTAAAGGGACATGGAGAAAAAAAAAATACTCGTCAGGTTTGATAGTAACAACTTCGCCGGTTTGCACTGATATACTGGTCTGTGTAATCCATACACACAGACTGAACGGATCGCACAGTCCATGTTCTTGTATTTATTTATTTATTTATGCAAATTAGGCGAGTGGCTTCTGCGAGCCAGTCATAACAAGAAGTATGGCTGATTTTTCCTCACCGTTCAGGGTGTTAATAAAGAAAGTAATGGAGGACAACGATTTGGAGCATTTCTTGCATTTGAGAGAGGTCCCAAATGAGGACATTTTACAGATGATCACTGAGCATGGATGACCCGCTGATAGTTTTCAGAGATCTCGCAATACTTGTCTTTTTTTTTTTTTTTCCCCCATGTCCCTTTAGGGGCTCTGTAGGTAATCATGCAGAGGTGACGGGGAGATCAGATGGTTTTTACCACTGTCACAACGCATGCAGGCTCATCATCAACCATCACCTCAACCATCATGTAAGCAACAAGTATTTTTTTATGTAAAACCTGATTTGAATTAAATGGGAGGCTCACTCGACAGCAGATATTGCCTTGACATTCATGAATTCAGCGCCTCTTCCTGCACCCAGCTGAGTGGCTGATCAGCTGATCGTCACTGTTTCCCCTACTGATGATGAGTTGTTGCAATCGTAGTCCTTCACATGTCATGATCACTTGTGGTTTTACCATTGTTTCACTTTGGTTGTAGTTGTACTTTGTTTCTTGGATTTGGTTTCTTCGTTTTAACTGTTTTACTAGGTTCTACTTTGTTTCTTAGTTTTTATTTTTTCCTGTTTCACTATCTGTGTGGCCTCATGTGTGTTGTACTACGTCTTGTTATATTTTGTAAAGTTACTTTCCTTGTGTGTCTCCTTCACGTTTAGATCCTGTTATTGTTTTTTCCCCGTATTTTTTATTAGCAGCCCCACCCCAATACCATACAAACTGTATTTAGTCAGCTTGTCATTTCTTTGTCCTCTGTCAGTTCATCTCTTGATGTGTCAATACCCAGTTTTTCTTGTGCCTGTTCCCGTCCCTGCTCTTGGGGATTTTCTTTGTTTTCTGATTTTCTTGTATCACCTGGATCCTTTTTGTACTTCCCCTAATTTGGATTTTGGTTTCTTTGTGGATTTTCAACATGCAGCACTTACATAAGAGGGTAACTTAACTTCGTAAGTTAAGTTGCTTTACTAGTAGCAGTGTCATGAATTTGGGCCATTTGTCCTGCCAACCCCGAGCAAAAGCTCCCAGCATGTTACATGTTTATTACAAAGCAAGCACCACAAGAGGTCAACACAGAAAGGCCCTAATGCAACAAAAAGCAGCTAAATGGAGATGGACAGTTCACTAGTTTGCTATTAAAATGCCACTTTTCTGTTATACTAAGATCTTCATCAGATTACGTCTGTGTATGGTCTGTGTGAAAGTTTGCAGCAGGTGTTAGGTTGCCCCTGCAAGTTTCTCTGTATGGCATCGGGACAAGAAGAGTTCACCTACTTAGGTGAGACTGAGATGTCCGGTCATGCATGTCTATCATTGGGAGAAAGATAAGTCTCTGAGTATTTCAGATATGCAGAGAGAAGACTATAACAGGCCAAAGATACTGTCTCCCAACTTTGTCAGACTTGTACACCACATGTGGTACATCTCTGTCCTGGATCCATAATAAATGTACATGAAGCACAACAAGATGATTCTGAGTCTTCATCTATCACAACCTTCCCCTGGAGAAACTCCCATTGATACTTACACCTGTCAAACATCATACTGATGGAAGTTGGAGACTTTCCTATTTCTTAAATGTTCAGTTCAATCAATCAAAAAATGTTTTCCACTTACCAGCAGCTCTTAATTTGGTAAGGTCAGACAGTGAGGCTGCCATCGGTCTCCTGAAATGGGTAATTAAAATGTAACGCACGCACACACACAAACACACAGTTATTGAAATTGACATGTTTACCTTGACAACTACAGTGAGTGCACAGTGAAAACAGTGAAACATGGAGGTGGGAGTGTGCTGATATGAGGCTGCATGTGTGCACAAGGTGTTGGTGAGGTGACATTTACAGATGGAGCTATGGATACTAGTCCTTGTTCTGGCTCCTATGTCCCCTGACTTGAATCCACTTGAGAACTTTTTTAAAGTAAAAACCGCTCCAGCAATGAGCAGCTGAACAAAGTCACATGTGAAGACTGACTGAACATCAAACAGATCTGTGACAAACTACTAGCATCCAAGGCCAGGAGGCTCAAACCTGATAAAATACAAAATAAAATAAAGGCAGGCAAACAAATGATTTCACAATGAAAAGAAGGGAGTCTGTCAAGTAAGTGAGAGAGAGAGATAGTTTATTTTTAATTAGTTAAAGCAGGGAAAGTAATATTTTGCAATCTAATAATGTTATTACCATTGTGGGTGGAAACCTTCGAGTTGTGTTTGCGGTGAACTTGATGGGTCCTGGATTTCAGAAAGACAAAACAACATTCTTTTATAAACATGATTTATAGGTATAAAAACATCACTATGCTAAGGACTGAAAGGAAAGAATTACCACACAGTATCTCATTCATGTTGACACTTCAAATTCATGCAGGGATGTTTTCACACTTTCATCAGTTTATTAGGGACTCTGAAAAGTACTGTTCTGGTTTTTCAGTAGGCACTAACTGAAATATGTATAGAAGTCTTGGCAAGACATTCATCCTAACTTATACTTAAGTAAGGGATTAAATTCCATCTGTTAATATCAGAAATAATTTTTCTTTTTCAGAGGTCTATAATCTATTTCTTCTAATTTAGATATATCAGTTGGTAAGAAGTTTCCTAAATATTTTACCAATTTCTTGTCCCAGTCCAATTGATACCATAAACTAGAAAAGCACTGGGAGAGCGCAGACCTCTGCCAAGCACATTTCCTTCCATATTGTGACTTCCACCAAAGATATTACTAGTATTAGTCTTGTGTTTATTTATATCAATATTAGCTCCACAGCGTCGTGGCTGTTTAAAGATGTCTGTTGCATGTTTCTAGCTTCATTTGTTTTTTTATGATGCAAGTTTCAAAGATCGATTTTTTCATATTCTGGATCATATTATCTGAAATTATTCCTTTATCCGGATCAATCTCTGATATATTGTAGACCATGTTAGAAACTTGTCCTGTATTTTTTTTCAAAGTGTCTTGACCATTTTTGGTGGAGTCATATGTATAAATGTGGCATATGGTCCTATCTCCCAATGTTAAAGAATCCTTCAAAAAATTCCTGGATCCAGACGGTGATCCGGATCACTTCCAAAATCTAATCATTTGTTCCTTATCCCCATCTGGACAATCCCTGAAAATTTCATCAAAATCCGTCTGTAACTTTTAGAGTTATTTTGGAAACCAGACAGACAAACAGACAAACCCTGGCAGAAACATAACCTCCTTGGTGGAGGTAATAATTAAAATATCCTTAGAATCATGGACAAATTTGGCCCAAACCTCTATCAAGGTGTGTTTGTTTACTGTACATGAAACTACTGGTAAAACCCACAACAAATACAACAGCATAAAGATAACAAACTGAAGGTAAGAGTTAAGGATGGGGCGGATCCGATCCAGTATCGGTATCGGGTTGATACCAGCATAAATCATGGATCGGAAATTTCTGATGCAGCCTGCGGAGATTTCCGATCCATAAGCCACGTCTGTGATTTAATATTTTTTGCTGAAATCTATGGGATAAAATTTGTGCCAGTAGGAAGTGAATTTGAATTCTTTATATCTGAATGTGAATCATTCATGTTGAATCTGAATTGATCAGTTTGAATAATTGCTTTTAAAATCTGAATCTGAAAGGTCTAATTTGAAATTGAATCTA
>OOFC01047669.1:7166-31392 GCA_900323345.1 Pseudochromis fuscus
ACAAATATAAGCATGCAGAGTGTGAAGGCTCATGCTGTTCTGGGTTTATTGCTCATTATTGTGTGTGTCTGTGTGTATGTGTGTGTGTGTGTGTGTGTGTGTGTGAGAGTGTGTGAGAGTGAGTGTGTGTGTGTGAGTGTGTGTGTGTGTGTGTGTGTGAGTGTGTGTGTGTCTGTGTGTGTGTGTGTGTGAGAGAGTGAGTGTGTGTGTGAGTGTGTGTGTGTCTGTGTGTGTGTGCGTGTGTGTGTGTGTGTGTGTGAGAGAGAGAGAGAGAGAGAGAGAGAGAGAGAGAGAGAGAGAGAGAGTGCAGCATAGTATGCGTGTGACTCCATGTCTGAATCTGCATTTCTGGATTATGATTTTGGCACCCTCTTTATTTAAAATTTCAATATCAGATTTAGAAACCTAGTGAGGAATATTAGTTTGAGGTTTCAATGTAACAGCACAGTAGGATGATGATGATGCTGCTGCTGCTGATGATGATGAGTAGGAGGAGGAGAAGAATGAATGTTGAGGGAGGGGTATAGGGTAGAAGAGTGTAGGGATTAGTTGATATTTCCCTGGCATTACGTACGCTTTGGCGAACATCTACTTAAGTCCTGCCTTATGCGCCGCTGTCTGGAACACACACACAAAAAGCCCTCTGTCCCATTCACACACACAAAGACTATTAGTACAGTCCAGCTCATCCTCTCAATGCGTGGAAGAAAAGAGAGAAAAACATGTTAAGTCTTTGTCCTCTTCTGTCTGGGCCTATTCATTCTCCCATACATGGGAGGAAGAGTAATGGGAAAAAGAGAAAGAAAAAATTGGAAAGACATAGATGATGATTTGTCCATTGAGCTTTATGGTTGAGATGGTAAACACTAAGTTACTTCAGAGTGGCTTTACTGAGTCTGGATGTGTACATGTGTACCATAACAAAAGGATGGCTGCTGCAACTCAAATAATAGGATTGTATTCACCAAATCACTATTTCCTGGCTGCTTAACAATAAAATTCTAGGTTATACAAACACACCGCTGAGTTTAAAAGTTCATAAATGGTTAATTGATGACTGGCCTCCTTAACATCAACTGAAATCAACTAAAACATTCATCACAACTTCTACAAAATTGTTATTTACATAAAAACGCTAGAAATATCTTGCAATGACAGCCATATTAAAGAGGGTTTGATGTAATATGCTAATGCAAATTCTGTGAGATTTTTTTTTTATATTGTGGTGATAATTTAACATGGCTGTCGTCCTTCTCTTGGGATTTTTTTTTCAGTGCTCTCTCTTCTGTTTCTTTTGCTTTACATCCTGTACTTAGCCATCGCTCTCTCTTTGCTTTAGTGGCTGCCACTTCCAATCTCTCCTCTCCTCCTATCCCTTCCCCCTTTTAACTCATTCTGAATTATCCATAGCTGCATCGCTCCCTCGCTTTTCCTCTTTGCCCCTCTCCATCCCCCTCTTTCCTGTCTGCATGTTCGCTCGTTTTCTGTCTCTTGTTCTTGTCTTTTCCCCCTCCTCTCAATTTGCTCTCTTACTTTACTGCACCCTTTCACTTCCTTCATCCTGTCTTCGTGTCTTCCCCTCCTCATCCCGCTCTCTCTCTCTCTCTCTCTCACTATTCCCTTGCTCCTCGCCTCTCTCCCTCACTCTCGTTTCTCTATGTCTCTCACTTAGTGTAACTGTAGGATATAGGTCAGCAGGGCGGCTTGGCTGACTCGTGTCTAGACTCAGCCTCAGTCTTGGGGGCATGCAGTCACACAGCGGAGCACATTGACCAGCACAATCACCGCACCACACTGAAACTTCATTGACTGCCTGACTGTGGTATGTGTGTGTCCCTATCTGTGGAGAGCACACACACACACACACAGAAGAAAAAAAAAAAGCTGAGGGGCAAAGTTCTTATGAGGAGGCATCGCAGCACACGGGGCATTACTAAAAACATTAACGCCATCTGTGAAGAAAAAACAGAGTGGTAGAAATGTCAGTGTAAATGCCATTAGTTGGGAGTTGATATTTACAACAGGGCAAACATGACCACGGGGCGTTCCTTTAAATTGATCTGAAAATTTCAATTGTGCACTAATGCAAATCCAGTGCTGGTGAAAGAAACATTAATGTGGCGGTCTGTGAAGTTTCCTTTATTGAGCTGCACAGATGTTATAATGCAAAAACATGAAATTAAATTGGACACAGCATGCGTGTGGCTGTCTGAACGTCTGCGTGAGTCGAATGCACTGTAACTACGTCTGTGTTAGCACGTATTTAAAGGGGGGGGTCGGCAGCTGTATGGCAGTGGGTGCTGCAGGGTGAAACATGCTGTGGGGAAGGGTAGATGGGGTGACGGTGTGTATGTGCGTGTTTATGTGTGATTGTATTACCACTCCTGTGAGGACATAAAGCCGCTTACATGGCCACACTGTGGGGACCTGGATCTGCGTCACGCCCAAAAGCAAGTCCTGATAATTGTTAAACCAAAGGGTAAAATTTAGATTTAAGGTTAGTGGAGATAAGTACTAGTAATGGTTACGCCTGGTGTAGCTCCCCAGGAAATGTCCTCTGAAGTGATGGAACCATGACTGTGTGTGTGTGTGTGTTTGTTAGGGCAATGATTCATTCAGCTGAGTCTATGTTCCACCCCTCCTCCTCTTCATCCTGCTCTTCCTCTCGCTCAGTCTGTGGTCCAGATGTGATCCCCCTCTTTCTCCCTGGATACTGATTCAGTCCCTCCACCCAGCCCTGCCAGCAGTCTAGCTGCTCCCCAGCCAGATGAATGAGGTGATGGGTGGAGGAGGGGAGCGTGCAGTGGGTGCACATTAGGTATCTATCTATCTATCTATCTATCTATCTATCTATCTATCTATCTATCTTTTGCTCTGTTCATTATGACTCTATCTCAGTCACCACCACTGTGATACTGCTCCTTCTCTTTTCAGTTTTTATTGTATTTGTCATTGATTGTAATGATTTGTGTATTGTTTTTTTAGTCTGCCTGGTAACAGTGGTTTTCAAACTCTACCACACTGAAATATTGATAGATGAATGGGATTAGAGGTGTGTGTGTGTGTGTGTGTGTGTGTGTGTGTGTTGTCAGCAAGTGCTTCAGAGTGTGCACGAGACTTAGAGTGGGAGAAAAGTGAATCTTCACATGGCTTTTTAGAAGACAAATCCAGCCTGTGATGTAGCTTCATGTTCACCTCACTCCCATCCCATAAATAATGTTATGCCTCTTGTCTGCCCTGTCTGCCTCCTTTTGCCTCGACCTCACCAGTGCGGTTTCTTATTTTTTTTCCCCTTCTGCTTTCACTCCACTTTTCTCTTTTTCTCTCATTTAAATACTTATTAAGTCACTCAGTGAGTCAATTATAGCCTCTTTCTCCATAATCCCCCTCCCAGCCCCTGTCTGTCATTCTGTCTTTCTCCCTTTATCTTTAAAGTCTTGTGGGTTAAAAGCACGAAAGAGCTTTCTTTTTTCACTAATGAGAAAACCTGCTGGCAACTTCAGTTCTCGTCTAACATGACAAATACAGGGAGACAGACATGTATACAATTACACACAAATACACTCAAAAAGGGGTCACATACAACAAGATGACGCAAAAATTGTTTTCTATCATGAGTGTCATGTTGATAATGATTTGCTGTATTAGCTAATTACAGGTCTTTAGAGCGTGTAGACATCCTCTCTCAAAGAATCATTCAACTATGGATTTACACACATTTTGTCACATAATGTAAACACATGCATGCGTGCACAAGTATACAATGCATGGATGCTGCACATTCACCCTCCACGTATCTGCAAATGTTGTACATGGGTTTCGCAAATACACACATTTTCTCTGAACACCTCACACAAACATGATTATATCATCTTGCAATGATCTTTCACCGATGTCTCACAAAAAAACATCATAGAAAATTAAAGAGCAGTCCAGCTTCTTTGCTTTATCTCTCTTTTCTCTTTCTCTGACTCTTTTTCAGTTCCTCTTGGTGCCAAAACCAATTTCAGCCTCTTTCTGTTTGAGAGGGTTGGGATAGACTGAAATCAATGGATGTGTGACGGGAAATCTCATTACAGGGCATTATGAGGGAGACATGTTATGATTACTCTGCAATATTACCTTTGCAGGCACAGGTAAGAATAGTAGAGCTGAAGGACACCACATTAGGTCCTTCTGTGCTCGATGTAATCAGTCACACGCATCCTCTTGATACAACAAACAACTTGACTTTCAGAGTATAATATGAGATGAGTATTTTTTTGTTTGTACTTGACTGTTAGTGTGTAATAAGAGACAAGGTCACTGACTTAATAAGAGCTGGTTGGTCTCATAACTGAGACCCTGTTTAGTCTTAAGGGACCAAGATGGTGCTGAAGTTTTACTCTACTGGTTATAAAAGGTGTCAAATACACAAATCTCTATAAAAAAACAAACAAACAAAAAAACAGCACTAGTGTACTATTTTATTGTGAATTGTGTCTAATGTTATTTTTTGAAATTATTTAGAGTAATAATAAACTTGAATTTAGCAGTTTCATCTATTACATTTTTCTTTCAAATCACTCTTAACTTTCTCTAAACTCTATGTGCGGTGGTCACAACACTTCCATCATACATCAAAACACTATTGCATATTTGCAAAAGGTAGTTGTCCAACCAAAATATTCGATTTACATTTCAAAAGCTAGTTTTTTGTCAGATCCTTTTCCAGTGCCGGCAAAATGAAAAATCATTTAGTTGTTGTTTGAACCTTCCTGGTCAAAATGTTTTGATGCTTTTAAACTGTAAGTCAAACCTGGAAGTGAGTCTCATGCACAGATATGTATTTTCTTCTACTTTTTGTCATCATCCTTTATTGTTTTTTAGAAAAATGACATTTTTTCTAGATTATTTATGATATTATAATGAGTTCTATGATATATTGCACTGAGGTTTTTTAGATTCAGATTTCAATATTAGGCAAAAAAAAAAAAAGACTTTTCCCAGTAAATGTTTGCTGTTCCTTGAGCCATGCACAGTTCAGAAAAACAATGTGCAGTCTTGTTTGGATACAGTTAAATTTTTTGTGTTGCAGTTGTTACATGTGCTGTCAATAAAAAAATCTTTTTTGATCTTTCACATAGAGTCATTTACCATCAACAGAAAATCTGCTATGAAAAAAGTCCGTCTGACAGATTGTGATGACTGAACAGATCAGTTTGTCAGTGTTTAAATGATTTCAACTCAACAGATTTGGTCAGTGAAACATATAAAAAAGTTTTTTGTGCAGTTTGCAATTCGCTTGAAACAATGAGAAATGGCCAAATGCTGAGAACAACAACCTATTTGTACAGAGATGTGATCTTGATGTTTTGAAAGATTATTTTCTTGTTAAATAATTGGGCCCAAGAGATTGATAAAAACCGTAAATAAAGAAATAAAATCATCAAAAATACAATTTGTCCTGTGTTTTACAATATATTTATGTGAAAAACCTAAAAATGTTTGAGCAATATTTTACTTTATTTTGTTGTAAAATACAGGAAAAACAAATGAAATCCATAAAAGTACAGATTTTTTTTTTACTGTGTAAAAAGAAGTAAAGCACTTTTTAAGTATCTGCAAGTCCACTTTCATTCAGAATTCAAATGAACTAAAGCTGCTGGCTACCCATTCACAGGAATTATTTGACATTTGAGGATAGCTCTTTAGTTTTCTTGTTAAAATTTGACTTACGAGACTGAAACAGCTTTATGTCTGTAGAATAAATGTACAGATGGAGGCAGCTTAACTTATATCACTAGAAACATGAGGAAACAGACCGGCTCTGTCCAAAGGTCACAAATTCACCAATCACCTACTGGAAAGTAATCCCTAATTAAATGTTTAGATCACTTTTGTTGGCCCTGAAAACATATAAAATCACCTGTGTTATTCCCAAATGTTTCCCCCATCACTGTCATCCTCTCTTAGTCAGGAGTCTGTCCTGACATGTATTACCACAGTAGAATTAATATGTGTGTACATTTCTATACACACGGATGTAACGGTATAACTCGTCCCATCCTCTGCTTCCCTTCCCCTTCCCCATCTACTCTCTTTCTCCCATGTTGCCCCAGGCACCACTGTCACTTCCCATCATGCTTTGCTCTAGCTGTAATAGTGACGCTACATGGCTGTGTGGTGTGTTGCTATGTACGTTTTTTTTTCTGTCTGGACTACACCACAGAATCTCTTATTATTACCATTTATTTAAATTCTATATTGCGTTTTATTGTGAAGTGAAGGGAAACCAGGTGAGTCTGACACATACATGTTGTTGTTTTTCCCAGTGATCTGCATCATCTGCTGGAGGAAACAAACTGCTGTAGCATGTTCTGGACTGTGTGTAATGCAGCAGCAGCAGCAGCAGCGGTGGCTTTATGTTTTACCTTCCACCAACGCTCATTGATCTCTTCATCTTTAGGCCTCACGGGAAAACCACAGCTGCACACAATCAATGATACACCCCAGCTAGTGGCCCATGAAGTGGAGTAGATATACTATAACACTGAAATAACTACATCTCCGCTCAGATATGTTAGAGTACACATATTGTGCACCATACTGTAACAAAATACTGCGCTCACATCTGGTCCTCTATCGGTCTGTCTGTCCAGTAGGAGACAACATGTGAGGCTGAAAACATAACCAGCACTATCAAATATAAGTTAAAAGATAGATAGATAGATAGATAGATAGATAGATAGATAGATAGATAGATAGATAGATAGATAGATAGACAGGGTTAACAGTACTTTCAACAGGGTACCTGAAATATACAAACGCAATGTGATTAAACACTGTGATGATGACACTACATAGAGTAAATCTGATTAGGACATCTTATCACCTTCCTTTGTAATATATTTTTTAAATTGAAAAGGGAATTTACGGACACCCTGTATTTCACCCTAATGGATATACCATCGTCTTAACTCAGACTGATCTCTGCCTGTGGTATGTTATTATCATCATTACATGTCATTTTATGTGTCATGTGCTATTCTTTTTGCAGGAGATGCATCAAATTATGATGCTCACATGAAGCCTTTCACTATGACCTTTTCTAGGAAGATTTAATAACATTTTGATTTGTGAATGTCAGTGTAAATTAATAAATTAACAATATTTACACATGGTTGTTAATACTCTTAAACTATATGCAGTTGTGCAGAGAAATGATCACACCTACTGCTTCCTTTTGACTGGCCATACCAAAGGTTTTGTTACTGTACAATTACTGATGCTCTTGTATAGCAGACAACATGTTTGGGGTTTCCTCAGAATTTTATATCCTATTTTTCTTACACTGTTTGAAACCAACCAGCTAGTTTGTTAATTCCTACTTATTTCACAGGAAATAGGATTTCAGCCACCAACACCTCTTTCAGTTCACATATAAACACATGACTTGTTAGATAAACCCATAGACTGTATATAGAAATGCATGAAGCAACTGGGTCTCAAAAATGAGGGCAATGCTTTCAGCAGCCACTAGATGCTGGCTTAAGGCCTCTGTATACTCCTGGGGGCGGTGTGCGCGTAGACGACATTGCGGCTGTCCCGCATACATTTGCCTTTATACTCGAGAGCAACCTACGTGCGCTGTTTTGAAAATGTCGCTGCAGTTTCCCTCGTCGGGGGTGTCGCTATACGGCTGGTATTGGCCAAGACACCAAACGGTGGAGTTTCTTCTGCATTTATAAGCCAATTTCGGTAGTTATTTTTACTTTCCTGTACAAAGAAGTACGGCATCACAGCATGTGACTACAAACGGACCAATCAGAAGAGGTGATGTCTGCGACATCTTGCGCGCGGCTATGTGTGCGCATGTGTTAGGGGCCGCGCGGGGTCACGTGATGTAACACGGGCGCAGTTTTGCGCGGGAGTATAAAGTAAGCTTTAGAAATACTATGGTTCCATTTGGCTTCAAATCAAAAATTGTAATTTTCAGTCATGAAATACTCAGTATTCTGATGTTAATAGCTAAGATTAATTCTTATTAGTGATGTTCTTTCTGCTCAATCTGAGAGAAAAAAAAAAGATGTTAGGCTTCAAAAACAGGAACATTTAATGGTGTGATTAGTTTGATTGACAGGTCTGGTTTCCAATGAGACAGGCTTCAGTCTCATACAAATTGGGCAGTGTCCTCGGATTCAATGATCAGACCCACCTCCTCACTCCTCCCTCCATATCCAAATATGGTCACTTCTGGTTCCAAACGACCAACATGGTGACGTTCAAATGCCAAACTCCCGGCTTCAAAACACGTTAGCTTCCTTCATTCTATATACGGTCTATGGATAAACTTTACCAACTCCTTTCCTCTTATAAACTGACAATAAATGTGTAGTTGTCTTTGCTCACCATGCTCCCACCTTTACACACACGCTATGTAAACATTCCACCAGATACATACACTGTACGCACACTATAAACAGATAAGTGCACTATGCTAAAATAAACATGTGCTAACCTCCACTCTCCATCCATACATCCATCCAGTATTATTTAACTAAGTATGGACTGCAGAGGCCATGTTTCCCAGCCTTCCTGCTCCCACAGTTGTGGTCGTATGAAACATTAAAGGCAAACTCAGACCATCTATATTTCATACAGCATTTTGCAAACAACAGATGAATTAATTATACCATGAAAGTGGGCATAACCTCTACATCAGCATATCACCATGGCCTATTTCTCTGCTTTTCTGAATGGTGAGCAGGGTTGATGATGGCTCAGGTGTGTGTGTGTTAGCGCACGCGTCCAAGTGTATGTATGTGTGTGTTCAGTGTCAGTAGGGTTAGGTGTGTACTCTTCAAGGATTAATGAAAGCACCGATGTGTCCTCTCTGTGAAAAAAGAGCAACACTGATACACTTGCCAGCTCACCATCTCCTGTGTCCCTGACCATTATCACTCCCATAAAGACACGCTTATATAATATGTCCAACCATTAATGGAAAATAACACTCGGCTCCAACAAAGGACAGAAATGTAATTACCAGTCTGAATAGCAGTGCTGCTCCTTATTCTTACCCAGCCAGAGGAGAAAGAGAGAGACAGACGTGACAGAGAGGGACAGAAAAGCAAGAGAAGGAGTGAGAGACCTGACAAGCATTTAGTGAAAGAGAAAATTATGAGGGGAGTGTGGGTAATAAGAACAAAGGCAGGAGGAAAGGTTACAGTGGAGACGGGGTCATTATTAGTTCTTTTGTTGCCCCTGTCCCCAAACACAGTGTCTGTGCCATGTTGATCTACTGCTGTGATGTGTGGTGCACATCTCTGTCTGACTTTTTTGGACCTTACTGTCTTTGGGGCAGTAGGCCAATGAGTTACTTATTGTTCTGATGCCTAGAGGACAAAACATGTTTGTTATTAAAAAAATTCAGAATTTGATATAAATCTTTTCTACTGATGTAGTTGAAGTTCTGGCCCTAAAATGGTCATAGTTAAGATTAGGGAATGCTGGTTTTAACATGTATCTTGGGTGATCAGATTACAAGTGGACAGCCAAGATGCATCTACGTTTACATTTTGTAAACAGCTAGCAAAAAGAGAGGAGAAGGCAAAATGTTTTACAAACTAATTTACATGTATGGGCTATTCCAGCTGTTTCAGGTGAGAGGACAGAGTTGTTGATGAGTTGCAAATGAGCGCAGGACAAGACGAAGGAGACTAAATTGAAGAAATGCAGCAGCGTTCGGTTTTGCATTGATCACGTATTTTCTGTTCGGCCCTTATCGGGAACACATCAGGACACATTAGCATTTACATTTCAAAAGGTGAGGTCACATGTATTGTAGACCACCCCCACATGTGGTTTCAGTGGTCGTATCTCAGTGCCTCTTGGTGGTTGTTCATACTCGTGTCTAGCGCTGTCCGCTGGGTGATCTGATCACCCAAGACCCATCTTAAAACCAAGTGCGAACAGGCTTTTTTGGTAACAGTGACAGTTTAAGTCAAACATTGAAATTGTTGACATGAGTGGAGAAATTTGTTTGATGAAACACAATTCTCATCTCATCGTCTATACCTGCTTCTCCACACTTGGTTCGCAGGGGTCTGCTGGAGCCTATCCCAGCTGTCATCGGGCAGGAGGCGGGGTGAAACACAATTCTTTATATTCTTATTCATGATCCATTTTTTATCTTTTCGTGTGAATCTCCATAAAAGACATGTTTGGTGCTTTTAATTTTGCCTCATACTGGATAAATCTGTTTGTTTGCTTGAGATAAATGATCAATTTCAGTTATTGGTTTAGTTTCTTGTTCCTGTGTCAGGCATCATGTCAGGCGTGTGTCCTTAAGCTTGTCAATAGCATGAAACATGCCAAACATGCTGAGGGCAAAGACACAGAGGGACTACATGTGTGCATCCCTGAGTGTGCCTGCAACACTTCTGTGTCTGAGCATTTTACTGAGTGTGTATGTATGAGTAAACATGCCTGTGGCAAAGACAAAGGCATTAAAAAAACACACAGTTAACATCTGGAAGAAAGATGGAGTGACAGGACATTCTCACCGTGACGCCCTGCGAGAGGCCAGGTGTGTTTCCATAGTGTGTGTGTATGTGTGTGTATTTGCCGTTGTTTATATACTTATGCATAGAAATTTGTATGCGTCTTTGTGTCTGAGTGTCTTTTAGGATCCATGTTTGTCTGCCTGTGTTTATTTTTTGCCATGCATCTGAGCACTTATTATGTTGAACAACAGTTTGCATGGCTGCATTATGAATCATCTGTGTGTCACAAATCAGCCCCCGAACACATCTAACCTTCATGCTTCAACTTCTGGGTGAGTTCATGTGTTAGTCAACGTGCGCAGATGTGGGTTACTGACTTGGACTGACCCCCACATAATCAACAGCCACTGTAAGCACACTGTTAGAGAAAAAAAAATGCAGCTTTAACTTTTCCCTCTGCTGCATTTAAATGTTAAAAGGAGCTGATTTCCTTCCTCACTGGGAAGAGCTTAGGAAAGGAGGAGAGAAATGCAACAGGGGTCAAAACGTGGATAGATACGTAAAGCTGTCAAAATTCATTAGGTATAAAAATGGGTGAAAATGCAAAAAATCTTTGTCTACACGCAGCTCTGTGTGCATTACATTACGTTAACATCACTATTACATTCAATTAACGTCAACAGAATATTTTCATTTCTCTCTTCGGACCCATTGTCCTCCCATTTCCTCATTACTTATTGGGAAGACGAAACAGTGACGATTAAAAATGTAAGCCCCTTTTCTTGAATAATTTATCAGTGAGTGGCATATGTTAAATATGTGTTGAAAGCATACATTAGATTTGTTTTGTATACAAATCAGCTCCAGGCACGCACCCTTAGGGGGGAGATTGTAGCCTGAGAGACTTGGCATATACTCATGGTTGTATTATTTAGATGTGCATAGATTCCTATCCCTATTCCTGCTGTTGCTTTTGTCAACTGTGGCTGATTATACCACACATTATTTCAAGTGACGTATATAAGAGAGATTTTATTATACGAGGAGCTGATTGAGATACATGCATGTGCAAAAGTTTTTTTGGGGGGGTAGGGGGGTGCTCCATCTATAGGTGTTTGGTTATTGCACATTGTTGTATAATGTTGCATATGACATTTAAGTTATTCAGAGATAATCTATAATATATTTATTTATATTATGCATAACACTTTGTTGCCTTAGCTTTACAGAAAACTGCATTCACTGCTTGCAACATGAGCATCAGGGTCACATGAAAAGTGTACATGTATAATAGTAATAGTAGTAATATATATAGTAATTGTAGGCTGTGTATAGGTGATTACATACTGTACCTATTTATTAGAGCTTTGCAGAGAAGAGGGGCCTATCTTATTTATTTTTTTGTGAAGAGAAATCTCATGGTCTGTGAAAGGAGAGGACAGAAAAATGACAACACAATATATTTCAAGGATTTTTATTAAAATCTGTAGTCTTTGTTCGATTCATTCATAATGCCTCATGCAACAAAAGCAACATAAAAGAGACAGATAGAGTCTTAATCCATTATCTTATGTGATTAAAATAGAAATAAGCATATGCTGATATTGGCAAATACAACCACAAGATCTTTTTTGTTATCCGTGTTGTCCAGAAGGACGTACAGCAGTGAGACAACACAGACCAGACCTGACCATTACTGTTATTGTGTCAAGATGAGCAACAAAGTGTTGAATGGTTTGAGTGAAAGTGAAGAACGAGAGAGCGAACAGGGGGGAAAGTGACAGAAACAAGAGTTGTGGGGGGAGGGAGAGAGGAGACGAACGAGAGGGAGAGGAGGGTGTGCTTGGTGGAGGTGGTGGGGTTGGGGGGAGCTGAAGCATCTCACGCTAACACAGATCATGATCATCATGTTGGCAGGATCTGAAAGATTAGACACATCAATAGTTGATGAATCTCCACAGAGTTGTGCTCAATTCCCTCTTCTATAAATTACTAAATAAGGGCATTTACATCACAGCGCCACTGCAAACTTTTTCCTTTTCTCCACTATTTCTTTTCATCTTTTTCAAGTTGAAACTTGGACACAGTCCATTTGACCCTCGTGAACTGAGTAATAAGAGAGAGGAACAGAGGGGAAAACACTGCAAAGTCTTTATTGCAGTTGTGATTCAGAAATGAAGATAGAGAGAGAGAGAGAAAGAGAGAGATAAAGAATAAAAGGAAAAGAAGACGTGGTAAAGACGCAAGCACCTAAAAGACTGACATAATTAATAGATGCGGCCCGCCGATACACATGAATTATGCAACTTTTATATTCAAGAAAATTACAAACACAACCCATTGGGAGAGAATGGAGAGGAATCATTATCTGCAGACTTGAACCTTTGTAAAATGCACCAAATTTTTAATAATTAATCCGCATAAACAAATAACACATGAATAAAGAACACAATGAAAAGCCACCCAAGCCACAGGAGTTGTGCGAACTTCCTCTGTAACTTTCCTTGCGTGTGTGGAGAAGAGGAGAGAGGAAGCAGAGGGGAGAATTAGGAGGAAAGAGACTGAAACAATGATGTGATAATGAAAAAATATAATTGGCTCAAGCAGATTGGTGAGTTAATTCTAAATTCTTTCCAGTTCAGATTGCTCAGCTAATTTTTATTACCTTGAAACCAGCTCTTGAACTACATATTCAGAGCTGAAGTTGCGGACATATCAGTACACGCCAAGCCAGCGGCACAGTGGAGATGGTGTAGACTTGGGGTTCTGCATTTTGACAAGAGGAGAGCAGCAAGTAAAGATTATTTCCATAATCTGCCTATTCTTCTCATTATTCAGTTAGCTATCAGTTAATAATCTGACCTTTGATCATAAGTCTCAAAATGATGAAAACCACGCCACATGACGCACATTTGAAAAGCTGGAAGTGGTGATGATTAATGTTTTCACTAACAAAATGATTCTTGACCAGTGAACAAATTCCTTTCATATGGTTTAACTGAAGGGTTTAGGCTCCAATGAGAAGCTTGTTCACACCAGTTAACCAAACACAAATAAGATAACTGTTTAAAATCAACTCCTTATGGAACTGGGTTTGATTTATCCACAGTGCAGGCTGATTGGATTATTAAAAATATAACAGTCTGAACACACATGTATGGTAAACATGCACATACATAGTATATCCATGAACATAGTATAACAAATATGTCAGATTGAGTTAGGGTTGGAGGGGCTGAGGAGAGGAGAGGACAGGAGGACACCCTACAGTGTCCACACAGTGATGCCCTACGGGTGCTCTGACTGGAAATGAGCAACACACACACACATACACACACACACACACACACACACTCATGCACAGGCCATGGTCACCTTCAACACAGAGCAGCATATGTTTCACACTGAAAATATCAGACTGAAATGCTCACACCAGCCTCCATTCAAATACAGATGTCTCAAGTCTCAGCTGGGTGTGTTGTGTCCGCTGTTGTGCGTCCACTTTGTCTCATTAACAGTAACATTCGCTCACCTACACTGAGTAAATTTCCATTCGCACAGTGTTTGGAAAACGTCCACATCATTAACACACTGAGAATGTCGAGCATGAAAACAGAGAAAGGTTCAGGTGATTTATCCTAGAGTCCTACAAGATAATTGTATCTATTTATTGTAAGAATATAGAATAAAATCTGTTGTTTTGCTGCATTTGAGCATGATGGAGACAATAATACAGAGTAACCAGAGTTATTGCATAAAGTTGCATGAGTCATTGTTTGCCTGTTTAACCAGTGTGGCAAAAGTAGAAACACATTTTTATTTACTGCGATTTAAACCAAGCTGTGACTGTCACTCCTCTTGTTAAATGTGTTAATATTGAAAATAATTTATGGCCTACATTACTACTCAGTACTTATAGCAATTGCTGTTATTGTGTGGTTAAAATTTTTGTGCAGGAATAAATATTACACAATCAGAAAAAAATAAAAAGTAGAACTAGCTAGAAAAGCCTTTTCTATGCCTAATAATTAAGCTCGCCAGAAACACCTCCAAGATAATGTGTGTTTTCAGACAGGTTGGCAGCGATGCAGTCTGCTAATGTGTAAATAATGTGCAAGCATTAAACAACAAACAGATTTATCAAAAGTCTCACTATTTAACTTGTACACTGACCAAAGACATAAAAGCACAACATATTTTTGTGCTGACAGGGGTTCTCCCCGTTGCTTTCTGCCTACAAACCATGAAGATCCTCATTCCTCTGCATTTCCCCTCGCCAGAAACCAGCCAGGGTTCAGTCAGCATGGCAGAGCAGGAGTGGCGTCTCCAGCTTTCGTCTCAGTGGAGAGCAGGGGTTGTGTGGTTCCTAATTGCTGTGTGCCGAAGAGACTCGAGGAACCAATCAAAACGGCCAATCTCTAAAGACGAGCCAAAACTAATTTGTTAGCAATACACCTCTCTCTATCTCTTCCCTCTCTTGCTCGGTCTCCTGATGGCAGTCAAGGGTTCATTTCTGTGCCACCCTGGTCATGACCTCTCCCTCTCGTTCCCTCTCTTCCTCTGTGGCCTCGCTGGGAGTTCATCTCTGATGCCTCTTTGGTCGTGACCTGGCTCTGAATGATACGATGATGAGAGCGGTGACAAGACTGGCAGAGAGAGAGAGAGAGAGAAAAAAAAAATCCCTCTCCCTGTGTTTATTAAATTCTGTGTGTTTCTGTATCTTCAGTCACCATCTTGTCCCTGCAGTCTGTGTGTTTCTGTGTGTGTTTATGCATTTGTGTGTGCTGGGGACACACCTCAGGGAGCGTGAGAGCGGAGCAGCTGTGGTCAGAGAGAGAACACACGTTAGCTTTGGGTTTCATCCTTGGCTTGTTCAGCGGGGAATCTGGCAGCCTGCTGAGAGGCCGAGAGTAAATGTGTGTATCAGTGATCACATGTCCCTGTGTGCGGTTGTGTGTCCTGTCCTGTTACACACCTCATACCTTTTGCTTTGTCACTATCTCCAAGCTCTCTCTCTCTCTCTGCTTTTCTCTCTCTGAGGATCTACAACTTCAAAAGGCAACTTTAAAAAGTGTCTGTTTCACACAGTCAACAAAAGCATTACTGAGAAAACACACACACACACACACACACACACACACACACAGCTTTCTCTGAGAACACACCTAGCATACTATCTCTGCAGGACACAAAGCCTTCAGAGAATAAAGAAACAATCACTCTTTTATTTTGCAGTGATACTGGCATTTATGGCTGCCAAAGCACCAAGCAGCTTCCTTGAGGCAAAGTGGAGAGGAGGAAGTAAAAGGAAAATAAAATAATTTTCTTGTGAAAACCTTCATCAGGTGTTGGTGTCTGCACACTCAGAGACAGATAAGAGTGAAAGCCAGCTTGATTGTTTGATTGAATCCACACACAAGCTGCACGAGCGAGCTGCCGAGCGAGCATGTTTTTAAGGCGGTGTCTTTGATAGCTGCATTAGCTCAAAGTGAGGAAGCCACGCAAACACAGTTGCAGGTCTGAGTGATGCAAGCTCAAAGCAACTCTGCTCCAAACTCCTTGTAAGCAGGTCACAGTCGCACACAGATAGCAGCTAACAGAGGTGATCTATAAGCTCTCCTCATTACAGCACCTAATAAAGACACTGTAGTTTATATTTGTAGAGGAGTGACCATCTGGAGAAGAAGGGCTGTTTTTTTAATAAACTAAACACCCCAAATATTTGTCATGTGCTACAAATCTAAACACAAACTATCAATGATTACTTTTTCCATCAATACAATCTGGAGGCTTCGCATGTAGATTTTAAGATTCAGACTAGATTCTCAGACTTTTTCAAGTTCAATTTTTCCAAATATATGACACATAACATAACATACTGAATAAGTATTAAACAAATAGGTGTTCCCAAACCAGGCTCAGCCCCAGATGCATCAACACTACAAAATATCTAGTTTTCAGAAATCTGAATCAACTTCATTGGCCAAGCATGTTCACATATACAAGGAATTTGTTTTGGTTTGATGGTTTCTCTCTAGAAACAATAAAAAGGACTAAATTAAAGTACATACACTTATAATAAAAACAAAAATATACTGTGCAACACTCAGTGATCTTTGAAAAACCCATACTGAGGTGTAAACCAACACTCTAACAGATTCGTTAGCCGCCATCTCAAACTGCAACTCTGTCCTTTCATCAGAAACAATCCATTTATACAACAAATGAACAGTCCGTTATGTGGGTGTAAATGTATATTACTATATCAAGTTTTTTTTTGTTTGTTTCCATTCTTTGTATGTAATGAAAGAAAAATGCAGTTCTAACATGAGAAACAGGTCAAAAAGCGCTTATTGCATTTTCACCAAATTTATTTGCCAAAATAATAAAAATAAGTATGACATTTGACACAAAGACATGAAATCCATTTTTCAAGCAGAGAACAAAAGAGCTTTTTATATTTCTGCAAAAAAATCAAAGACCTACATCATGTCAAAGATTTTCACTCCGACCGTCCATCACATAGCACATCAGATCACATCAGCACGATTTATCCAACAGTGTATCCTTGTCTGACAGAGTGCATGCTGTCTATCCACTGCTCTGTTGATGGTCCTGTATTTGAACATGCTGGCAGCTCACATGGCTGCAATGCTGCAACTAAACTGGCTTCACCAAAACATTCAGTCTTGATGAGAGCAGGTATACATTTTGGTAACCAGAATAGATTTGTAACACTTGATAAGGTTGTAGACGTGACATTAAAAAAATCTCCTATCAAAAAGCAGGATGTAGGCAACAGATATTAGTATGGAGTGAAGGTGATGTTTTTAATGCCAGGAATCAGAAAATGTGATTTGACAGTGATCGAGTAATGAGAAAAAGTAAGATGAAGCATATTTTAAAAGATCAGTTGAAATTGCCAATCTATTTTAATCTATTGTCACCTTGGGAGAGTAATGCTCCGTTTTTGTATGGACTAATTGGATTTCGAAATGTATATTGAAAAAAGTCTAATTAGATATTCATCACACGGGGAGGTACAATGCAATCACATGATAAAGAGCACTTTCTTTAATGCAGGTGGATATCTCCCACACTCACCACCATTATCTCCACCGCTCTTTTCTCCTGTTCTCTGAAGAACACCATGTCTGTTCACGTCCATCTATAACTCAGAAAACACACAGTATTCATTTACAAATTTCCATGTTCGACTGACCTCAGCATTTTAAAAGAAAATACTACCATCACAGGAACACAGCATCAGCTCTGAGACATGCTTTACTGCTTGTTATTGTCACTTGTTCTGCTCTCTCTGACCCCTGAAGGGAGATCGCCATTGTTTCAGCCTGCAGTGGTCAAGGGTCCCTGACAGGGGTCACCAGAGGTCAAGACTGACATCGGTGACCTTGTGTCAGCTGCCTGCTGTTTTTCTTTAACCCCACCTGAGCACAATAGCAGGGTTAAGTTGGGTATAAGTTGCATCCGTGACAGAGAAAAATAAAGCAGTTTCATATTATCTGAAAAAACATCAAAAGATAATTTATTGTTTTAAATGTAAAGATTTATTCTTGACTTGGGCAAGAGTAGGTGAGAAAAAATAAATCTTAACCCCAGGTCCCATTACTAGCTTTATATTTCTCAGTCTCCGTTAGCTGACAAGGATGCAAACTCCATCTTGAGCTACAAGATGAAGTCTATAAAATGCATTTGTTTTTGTTGTTTTTTTGTTTGTCTTTGTTAAACTTTGTTGTTTCCAGTTGCCCTGGAAACTTCCCATAACAGTAATTGGTAAAAACAAACTCAAGTCTTTAAACAATACTCACTTAAGTATATTGAAACTTCTTTTTCCACTAGATGAGATGAGGACCAAAATATGCACTTCATGTTTTTTATATTCCCTTCAGCCGTCGGACATGATAAAATCAGTTGTGGATCTCCAGCTTGTTATGAGTTTTTGTTTCTCAGGACAGTGTATTCCTGCAAAGCTGTGGTGGATGAACACAATGAAGATATTCACTCTAAAGACTGTAAGCTTGGTTTCAGGAGAGGCCTGACTGAAGCCTCATAGTCAGCTGAATACTGGAGTTTGCACAGAAAGAGGACTGTGTAATTTTATTCCTCATCACTTACATTAAAATTGCATTTCAATCAGTATGAACCAAAACCTCTTTCAATGCACATATGGACATCTGACTGCTGTTTTAAGACAGGCATAAAAAAAAATGTAAACCTTTTTCACCTTCATAGTCAGCGAAGGCAGATGTGTTTGCTCTGTGCATGCAAGGCATTAATGCCACGCTTCCTGAAGACACAGCTCTGCGCTCTGTACCAGCAGCTTGTTGAGTAATGTGGAGTATGTGTCCGCTGCCTCTCGCCCTCTCTGCCCTGCAGAATAGCTGTTTAAATGAGATTAGTCTTGACAAGTGAACTTCAGCTGGTAATAAAAACCCCTTTTTATCTGCAAAGCAAACATTAGAGCCGCCCACCGAATGAATACCTAACTCCTGAATTACCATAAGAATAGCTCAGCTGAGTACACTCATAATGCTTAAACTAACAGTGCAGAACACACACACAGACATGCGTGCACACACACACACGCACACCAGCCACGCTAATGAGTAGTTTCACTGTTTGAGATCGCTGCCTTGTTAGGGTGGCGGCCGCAGTGGCAGCGTCGCCGTGACGATGAGCAGGAGGAATGTCGAGAAGCAGACAATATTGTTCTGAAGCGTCCATCCAAACTCCCACCACCCTTAACCCCCGAAAGTTGTCACTCCCGGTGCAAGCTTCTTCTGAGACCTCCTCACTCAGGGACGTCACAATCTCTGTGGGTTAGATTCTACTTTTACCTCTGAAAGCATTTTAGTTCAGAACTGGACCCAATCTAGAACCAACAACCTTCAATCACTACTCTGCACTCAAAATCTCTGAGCTCCTGCCCTCCTCACCTCCATCTCAGAACTCTTCCCAATCATCCTGTAAACGCCCATCCACACCCATGTGTCTGGGACCTCCAAACCCCTAGACCCATGAGAGGATCCACAAACTATCAAATGCCAGACCCCCTTTGTCCCCCACCAGCACTCCTCATATTCCCCCCTTCAAACCCACGGGACCTCAGGCCTGGGCTGACCAGAGCTGCAGAAGGGTGCAGAAAGCAGGCCGTTGGTTCCCAGGACCGCTGCGCACTTGTCATGTAAATGAAGAAGTCACAACCAATTAGAGTAATTGCAGCGCATCGCCCTGTCTTCGCCACGGCTACTGAGCTGAGGAGGGGCATGGGAGGAAGAGAGGGCGGGAGGGAAGGAGGGAAGATGGAGAACCAAAATGTGGGAAGGATGCGGAGGAGAACCAACAGGAAGAAATGAAGTGATGATTGAAGATTTATTTAGTTTTGATTTGTTGCAGAAATAATAATAATAATAATAATAATAATAATAATAATAATAATAATAAAAAAAAAAAATTAAAAAATATTTTGTTTTATTTTCACACTAATTGAGTCAATTCTTAAAATTGTATTTACAGTATTTCTACATTATATATTATATATTCAATAGAATATTAATATTTGTGAGTGTATCTAAAATCACGTGTGTGTGTGTTCTGTCATGTTGTATAATATTTCATACCCTGCTCCAGTGTTGTGTGACACTGTCACTTCCTGTGCTGCTGGTTGTAACACTGTTGTAATGTTGGTACCATCACACAGAGTGAAGTGTGCAGCAGGTTGTCCTGTTACATTCTGTTGCTTCAGTGACATTGTTACAATGTTGTGCAACATGTCACAATATGACATCACATTATACATGTGATGTGTTTCAAAAATACATCAAAATAAATTAGTTTCCCAGTGAAGGGTTTTCCATCTCAGGAGGATTAGAAGAAGAGGTTGATGAAGAACAAGGTCTTTGAAGACAGATCCAGGTTTCTGTCTGTGCAAGCAGAGCAGCCGCCCCTCATTTGAACACATGCATAATTGAAGTGAGGCTTTGCGTTGAGATGCTGCTGTTTGCTCCTGGTTGCAGGAGGCGGCCGCCGGCAGCTAGCAGCTGTCTGTCTGTCTGTCTCAGGTGGGTGTTGTTGTGAGATGACCTCAGTGACTCCACAGGAAGTCCAGAGTCACTGCTGCAGCTCACAGCCTCGTCCTGATGGTACTGCTGCTGTGACAGAGTCCACATTAAGACCTCTGGAAAGTCTGCAGTAAAAAATATGGCCGACCTGCCTGCATCTTAAAACGCCTCGCAGCAATAAAATGTATTATGATGCATTGGTTCAGTGCAAATACCATATTTAATTAAAAGGTTTATATCACTAGTGAGGAGTGAATGAGCTTTTTTATGACATGTGGCTATACAATAATCATAAAGCTGCCGAGATTTAATTTGCAGTAATAATGCTGCATGACACGCCCGAGGAAACTGATGTAGAGAAGTTGACATTTGCAAGAAATACGTTGCAACTGCTTTTATTTTGCTGATGTCGGCTGCGGTGGGAGAAAATGCTTGGTCATGAAATGTGGTAAAGGACACTTCCCACTGGTTCCACAGCAACACATGACACAGCAGGGCTGAGTGCTGACGGATGCTGTCATCCTCCTAATGACACATGTCAGCTGCAGCCTGACCTGCAGAGGAGAGGTCTTCCAGATACACCCATGTCTCATCAGCCAGCTGCTGAAGTGCTGCTGTATGATGGTAATAGCTGTCATTATCACCCCGCTTACATCATTATTATCCCGTAACTGTCACATCACTGACTCCACTGGTCCCTGTGCAGCCGCCAGCTTGGAAAACACACGTTAACCCTCAGTCCATCTCTGGTTTGATGTGTCCCCATCTCACAGTGGATCCTCCCTCAGCTGACTGTCCTGTGACCGTGTCCTGAGCTGTGGCATCAACAGCAGCCTGAACATCCTGCGAGCAGTGTGTTGTACTAGACCATCCTGCTCCACCCTGTCCGGTCCTCTGTCCTCTGTCAGTCTGTGGGCAGCCTGGGAGGGGTCACCTGGGAGGGGTCACCTGGGAGGGGTCACCTGGGAGGGGTCACCTGGGAGGGGTCACCTGGCAGTAAGGTGGCTCCTGTCACAGTCACTCAGGTGTTTACACCTGCACATCCCCCAGTGTCTGAGCTGACCACAGCTGCACAGGCTGCTAAACACTGAGGCACAGTACAGAGGAGGGTGGAGCTCCAGGTCCAGGTCTCCAGGTCTCCACCGAGCACACTCCATCAGACGTGGGGACCAGGCCTCTTCCTCTTGGAGACAGAGGTGACTCTTTCCAACCCCTGAAGCTTCTTCACAAATTGCTCTTCATGTCTCCAGAAAACCAACCAGTGTGTGTTGTTTTTAAAGGTTTTGAAGATGCTGCACCTGAACATCCTGAGCACTCTGAGTACTCTGAGTACTCTGAGTACTCTGAGCACTCTGATAGGCCAGTGAATATTGAAGCCTGATTGTTTACCTGGAGCAGCAGCACAACAAGAAGCTCAAAGTGTCATCATGTGCTTGAGCTGCTTCTTTCAGCCACTTGCAGGACTGTACTGGATGTTCTGTGTGAGCCACAAAGCACATGCATCATTCACATCCTCTGCAGCACCAGGAACAGTCCTAACAGGTACCCACCAGTGGACACTGTAAAGAGCACTAGTTGTTTTTTAGATGTCATTTCATTTAATGGAGCTGTTAGTGTGCGGATGTTGAGCTGCAGCATCATGTCTCCTCTTCTTTAAATCTATCTCCACTTGTACTAAACAATGTTGTTTAGTATTTATAGCATGTCTCCAAACTGCTTTTTAATGTATTCATCCTGCAGCATATTCTTGCTACTCAAAGAGCCGGTCTAATGAATGCAAATTTCTCCTATCTGAAGCCGAGTTGCAGGAAAGTTGAAGAAGTCAGCTTAGCTGTGATACAATCAGCTTTGCTGCAGGATATATGCGTAGGATGCACAACAAGCTGGAGTCTGAACAGACACCAGTTGCTCGGTGTGAGAACAGCTCTTTGAAAACATTTCATCTGTAATGAGAGCCACACTGTTTGTTAATATCAAAGATCATCTGCTGTGGAAACAGATGTTTCACAAACCAGCGAGGACACAACACACACTCACCTGCACACGTGTTGTATAATGTCTACAGTGTACATGTAACACACATCTTTTTAATGTCAGAAAACACACTGGTCTGTGAGAGGTGTTGCTGTGTTGCTGTGTGTGTGTGTGTGTGTGTGTGTATCTCTGTATGTGTCTGTGTGTGTGTATCTCTGTGTGTCTGTGTGTGTCTGTGTGTATCTGTGTGTGTGTGTGTGTGTGTGTGTCTGTGTGTGTGTGTGTGTGTGTGTGTGTGTGTGTGTGTGTGTATGTGTGTGTGTGTCTGTGTGTGTGTGTCTCTGTGTGTGTGTGTCTGTGTGTGTGTGTCTGTGTGTATCTGTGTGTATCTCTGTGTGTGTGTATCTGTGTGTATCTGTGTGTATCTCTGTGTGTGTGTGTCTGTGTGTGTGTATCTGTGTGTATCTGTGTGTATCTGTGTCTGTGTGTATCTGTGTGTATCTGTGTGTATCTCTGTGTGTGTGTGTCTGTGTGTGTATCTGTGTCCTGCAGGTTGAAACCAGCTCAGGATGCTGCAGGTAAACATGGCGTCGTGGTGAGTTCCACTTGATTGACTGGTCACAAACACTCCACAGTCTCCTCCTCCTCCTCCTCCTCCGGCTGCTGGTGGATGCTGTTATGTTGTGTTATGTGTCATCCAGCGGCTGCTGATAGCTGGATCGTCGCTGAGGCTTCAATTCCTCTGTGGAGCTGTGTGTGTCTGACAGAGAGATTACTTTGATAGACAAGAGGTGATGATGGTCAAACTGGTTGATTCTCTGGCTGATGGCTTATATCTGGCAGGAAGCAGCTCTGATTGCTGCTATAGGCTGTCCAGCTCTGTCATTATGGTCACTGCTGTTTCTGCTCTCATGCTGCTGTCCATGTTGTTTTCTTTCAAAGCTGTCACTGATGCTGCTGTCCTCTCTTTTAACCAGGACATTTAAACAGTCTGACACATGTAGGTCCCATAACAACCAAACACACTGGGACTGGATGAAGTCTTCCACCTACACTGTGTGTATGTGTGTGTGTGTGTGTGTGTGTGTGTGGTTCATCAACATTTGATACTTCCTCACATAAAATCTGACATTTAACTTAAACCCAGGTCTCTAACAATGTGTGGGGCTGTGGACAATCTGAACAAATCATATTCAAGGTAAATCTAACTTACAATGTGAATACAGGTTTTTCACAATAAAAGCCTTGAGAAGAAGGAGGTTTGATCAATAAAATTTACTGGTTGATGAGATGAAAATCATCCTGACGGTACATCAACCTTTGAGGAAAATCAGAGAAAAATATAGTTTACATAATATGGAGGTGCTCTGTAGGAGGAGGAGGAGGTGCTCTGTAGGAGGAGGTGCTCTGTAGATGGAGGTGCTCTGTAGATGGAGGAGGAGGAGGTGCTCTGGAGGAGGAGGTGCTCTGTAGGTGGAGGTGCTCTGTAGATGGAGGTCCTCTGTAGATGGAGGTGCTCTGGAGGAGGAGGTGCTCTGTAGATGGAGGTGCTCTGTAGATGGAGGTGCTCTGGAGGAGGAGGTGCTCTGTAGGTGGAGGTGTTCTGTAGGAGGAGGTCCTCTGTAGATGGAGGTGCTCTGTAGGTGGAGGTGCTCTGGAGGAGGAGGTGCTCTGTAGGTGGAG
>OOFC01047671.1:7790-39059 GCA_900323345.1 Pseudochromis fuscus
GTTTTAAAATAATCAAGACAAATTCTGTATGATCACAGACAAAGATACATGATTTTGAGGGTCGTTAGAAGTTACAAGAACTTTTTCCATAAAACAAACACAGCAAGTGGGGCTCAAAAATGATTTGAAGATTTAGGGGCAGGGTGTCCTTGGGTTCAAGGGTCAGACCCGCCTCCTCACTCCTCCCTTCATATCCAAATATGGTCACTTCTGGTTCCAAATAACCAACATAGCAACATTCAAATATCAAACTGCTGGCTTCAGACTATGAGTCCGCAAACCACATCACGTCACATTAGCTTCATCAAGTCTATGAATTTTACTAAGGATCAGCCAAGTTTGCACATTTGTGAAAATGTAAATGAAAATCCACCTATAATTATTTAATTCCTTAAGTTAAATGAATCAGATTTAAAAGATGTCGACAGGAGTGTCAGCACTGATCATCATTTCAGTATCTTCCTCCTTCACACAGACACTATCCGGTGTTTATTTGTGTCAGTTTTCAACAAAGATGTTTCCAACAAGCTTTGACAGCTTGGAGAAGCCAACTGGTAAGTTACATAAATGTGTTCATTCTTCTTGTTTTACTGATTGTGAGTGTGAGTAATTCTGAAGTACTGGTTAGCTACACACATTTAAGCATGTATTTAAGTTCATTTAAACAGTCACACATAGTGTAGAGCAGGTGAACAACAAGTTAGATTCTTTGACCACTTGCAGCTTCTACATGAATGTAAACGTCATTAATCTGAGGAAGTTATTTCTAGTTTGTTAAGTCTTGTTAGTAATTGCTGACAAGTTAAGGTATGAAAAATCCCAGTTCACTTTAAATTAGTTGGAATAATGTGCATACAAACAGCTTTATTACCTTACATCATAGTAATATTAATATATATTTACTGCTGCTTGAATTGACTTGTTTTTGTCTGGCAGACTCATAATCATGGTGAAAATCCACATCCACTGGACTGGTTGGCTATCAGGAGTCAGCAGTCAACTCTCTGAGAGCATGATTGAAGACTTCTTCAGGATCAGGCTGACCATCACTGAAGACGCCATAACCTGCTGGACCTCACCTGTGAAGCCTTGAAACAAGCTGGTCCAACTAAAGACATGCAAGGAGTCTCAGACCTGCAAAATCCTTCAACAGCTTCGATGGAGAGTTTTCCAGAATCAGACTGACTTTTATTACTGATGCCAGAATCTGGTGGAGTTCAGGAGGTGGGGCTCAAAACATCGACAAATCCCAGACCTGCTGCTCTGAGGGCACAGATGCTGAGTCAGTTGGAGTCTAATGACCACGGTCATGGAGGCACAAGAAGAAACAGAGGTCCAACAGGAAGGAAGCTAAAAGGAAAACGGAGGCTGACCCGACTGATAATCAAGAAAGAAAGGATGAGAAGAGAAGTGCATCTCAGTGGAAGTTAGTGTGGTTTCAGTTTTTATTCTTTAAATGTTGGGCTGGAAAACAAACAGGACCAGAGTCAGACAGACTCTTATTGAAGATGCTGGGAGACCTGGACCTTGAGGCAAGAGAAATGAAAGGATGATTAGAATTAAAATAATAATAAAGTGTTCATAATTTAAAATGGTTTGTTTGCCGTCTCGTAATTTAAAGGTTTCCTACTTCATGATTTATCTGTTACACTGTCTTCTACATTTTAGAGAAACTTGAAGATACTTCTTCTCTGGTGTCAGCACATGAGGACTTGAAACCTGCAGAAATATTAAACCTTATAATAAAAAAGTATTGTAATGCTATTTATTATGAGTAAAAATAACATCCCTGGAAGCTGTTTGATGAAGGGAGGTTCCTGACATGAAAGGGATCATCATGAATACTTCCCAATACTCAAACCAATAATCAATGAGTGCTTGTAGTCCTTTCTTTAAAATGTGTTATTTACAGATGAAATAATGTGCAGCATGTTGTATTTATCAGAGGCTCTGTAGCTATTTAACATCAGTGGGAACAGGATGTTTCTATTACAGCTTGTACAATCCCAACATCATCACTAGAGGGAGCTGTTGCACTGCTGGTGGCTTGATACAGCATCAGATAGTAAAGGCTGTGTCTATCACTCGGTGTGTGTGTGTGTGTGTGTGTGTGTGTGTGTGTGTGTGAGAAATTCCTCTGTGCCTCTGCCTGAGCGTGTCCATGTAAGTATATGTCTGCAGTGTGTGTGTGTGTGTGTGTGTGTCTGTCATCACTGATGCTGAGGTGAAGGGGGTCACATACCTGAGGATGGAGATGCTGCACTCGTCTGTGTGCAGATAAAAATCAGATTTAACCAAACACAGGTGAATCCACAGGATTTTCACTTTGACACAAGTAGGTCAGCTTTACCCACTGGTGTGAAGGAGCAGAATCTCATTCAGATTATGAGGAAAATTCAACATGGGAGAGACTGATATTAAAAAAAAATTAAAGTTATTACTTCTTTTCTTGTCCCAATATTTGAGCATCTATCAGAACAGAGTTGATCTTTACATGCAACTGATTCATTTCTATGCTATACTTTACTTATCTGTCCAAAAACTGTTTGCACTCTGAATTAACTGTTAACCACATTATTGAAACTGTATTTTTTCATAACATTTTATTCATCTCCTCTGCCTCTTTTCTTATTCATAGTCTCAATTTGCTCAACTTCCAAATCCAGTTGTCTTTCCTAAGGAAGCTTATAAAATAATTATACTGTGAGCTTTCGTTGCCTCTCTTTAAACATGTTGGAGATTCCCTCAGTATTCACAGTTTTTATTTTTTACTTGCTCTCCTGTACTTTGAGTTTTAATGGTTGACAGCAGCCCAGGACATGTAGAGATGGTGACATTGATTCCTTTTGTAACTGAACAATAAAGGGTTTTTGACATATTCTGGATATTTTGGATATTTTGGTGAAATACTGCCAGGAGGGTTACTCTAATGTTTAATGTTAAGTATTAAACCTCAAATGACATGGTTAACTAAATATAGCATGATGATTTGAAGTGGATTCCTGGTTTTAATTTGTTTAATACATATGGTTGAGAATTTTAATAGAAGGATCATGTGCTGTCTAAATTAAAGCTAACTGTTTACTGTCTATAGCTTCATATTGAGTTGTTAAAATAAAAGTTAAATCAGGTGTAAATCACTTACCAGTTTCCTTAAAAACATGGCTGTACTTACCCATGTCTTCATCTGTTACAAAGTAACATTTTCATTTTATTTCAGCACTTCATCACAAAAATGTTCCCATCCTGGTGCCTGCCTGGGAAACTGATCTCATCACTTCAACTGAGGCTCCTCTGAATGTTTGAGATCGTATGGAATGAAAACATTTGTCCAAATTTAGGTTTGCGACTGTAAAACCGGCTATGGTGCTGCTTTATGTCCCTCTGCTGAGAGGAGTTTTACTTTTTAGCTTTTACAAACCTTTTAAAAGGATGAACGAGGGAAGTGTGACAATGCTTTTCACATCAGGCCATTGAGTATTTAATCAACACAACCAAGTGAAGCTGATTTTATTTTTCTGTAGGAGGGTGTGTGTTCACATTTTCCAACAGAGTAAAATAAGCATTGACCATTGTATAAATAACTGGCAACCTTCCCTCTTTTTTCCTGCCCTGCCTCCCCTCCCTCGTTTCTTCCTCTCTGTCAGGCTGCCATAGAAAAGTTGACCTGGAAAGACCGTCTTCCTGGATACTTCATCAATGTTTCCTCTATCCTCTTCATGGTAAGTACATAAAAATCAGGTTAACGGTCTGTTCTGACTCATACATCTTCTCTGTATCTGAGGATGGAAGCACTTTAAATTCAAAGTAAACATGTGTATGACACAGTTAATGGCCATAAATGAGTGTATGACTGACCTACATCCATGTGTTCCTTGAAATATTAATTCCAGCCTCGATCAGACAGACACAGAGGAGTAACCACTGATTTATTTTCCTTCTCTCTCCCAGTTTGGCCTGACCTTTTCCGCCGTTTTTGGTGTCATCATCTACCGCATCACAGTTTCGGCCCTGATGGCGATGAGCCCCGACCCGGAGACCAAGTCCAACGTTCGGGTGACAGTAACGGCCACTGCTGTCATCATCAACCTTGTGGTTATCCTGATCCTTGATGAAATCTATGGTGCTGTGGCGCTGTGGCTGACTGAGCTAGGTACAGAGAAGCTAACACTCATTTTACTCTACTTGTCAAGTGCTGTGGCTTTAAGGACTCAAAACGTTTTCGTACCAAGAGCTGGATGAGAAGATCAATGTAATGTCTACAGGTGGCAGTTAGCTTAGCTGAATGGTTAGCCTAGCTTTGTCTTGAACATAGACTGTACTTTGAAATGGATGAAGCAACTGGGCTCAAAAATGAGGCCAATGTGGAAGTTCAAAAAGTGTAATACCACTAATGGCCACTAGATGCTGGCTCCAAAAAACTCTGATTGACTCAGATTAAAATCATTTCATCATTAAAGAGATATTAGGCTCAGAGAAGGGGAGGAGTTAGGGGCGTGCTTAGTTTGACTGACAGGTCTTTTCTCCAATGACAGCAATGCTGAAGTCCAGTCTCATACACATGAGGTAGCATCCTCCAGTTCAAGGGTCAGACCCTCCTCCTCTCTTCATATCCAAATATGGTCACTTCTGGCTACAAACAACCAATATGGCCACATTCAAATATCAAACTCCTGGCCTCAAAATGTCCACGAACCAGCTGGTGACATCATGTTCGCTTCATCTATGTACAGACTTTGATCTTCAACAACAGTTTCAAAAATGTATCATTTTCCTTTTTCTGTGAAAGAAACAACAATTTTTTTTTTAGTATTTGTGCCACACTAGCTGACACTTTGCTCCTTAAGCTAAGTCTAACTGGTAATCATCATCATCATCTTCATCATCATCATCATCGTCATCATGGTTTCGTCAGTATTTGTGTGTGAGAGGAAGACAGAATCTCCCCTCGTCTTGGTTGGACAGTTTGATAAAACTTTGATGTTTTCATGCTCCAGTCGGCCCATCAGTCATCCCGGGAGGTTTCACCCACATTTACATTCATATTCACAACCTCTGAAACAGGGAAAAATTCGGAAGGGGGAGTGTGAGAAAGATGGAAAGTGTGTGTGTGTGTGTGTGTGTGTGTGTGTGTGTGTGTGTGTGTGTGTGAGAGGATATGCGATGTGAAAAGTGCCAGTCTTTTAACCTACTTCCAGCACAGTGATCGTGTTATAACTCTGTTCCAGAGTCGCTCTGACAGATTCACCACTTTTCTCCGAACAGACTCAAAGTTTGAAATAATTACGATGAACTAAAGAGTCGTGTGAAAAAGTTTAACGCACACCATGCACAATATAAACCTAATGTACTGTGCATACCTTCCACTTGAAGTGTCACCCACATGAACTGTATTTAATGTTTTATTCCACATGCTTCTGTGCTCTCTCTAACCCTCTTGCTGATGTCTCTGACCTCATGAAATAAAACCATCCCAGCTTCTTCTGACGCTTTCATGTCGACTATTTTTCAGAGATTCCTAAAACAGAAACCAACTTTGAAGAGCGACTCATCCTGAAAGCCTTCCTACTCAAGTTCATGAACGCATACGCTCCCATCTTTTACGTGGCTTTCTTCAAGGGACGGTAAGCACCACACCTGGGTCCATGTATCACAAAAATGTCAATCGTTATGTACGAACAACAGCCTCAATTTCAGCTATTTACCTCCACCAAGGACTTTATGTTTTCACCTGCAATGGTTTGTCTCTCCCTTTGACCCAGTTGGATAAAACATAAATGAATGAATGAATGAATGAATGGTTTATCTCTCTGTTAGCAACATGAAGGGAAAACACTACTCACTAGATCTCAATCTTTGTGAGTTTGTTTCTTTGATATTACCCAGTGAACAATTAAATTTAGGGGAAGATCAGAAGGAAAAAACATGTTTTTAAATATCCTATTGGCTTGTAAAGGGCAAATATTTGACAAGATACTATTTCTTTTTCACCACAAGAGGGCAACAGTGTTCAGTGTATAGCATCAGTATAGTTAGACATACCTTAGCAGAGGTCTGTGCTTTGTAGGTTATTCTTTGTTTTGCTTGGTTTCTGCTTATAGTTTCTGTCCACTTTGTAACCTCCATGTCCTCATGTTGTGTTTCTGCAGGTTTGCAGGTCGACCTGGAAATTACGTGTATGTCTTTAACGATTATCGGATGGAGGAGGTTCGTAATTGACCTTTAAATCTACCTTTCTTGTCACATGGCTGAGCAAAAAAAAACACATGAAATGATAATAAAATGTTTACAAATGAAGTGTGTGTGTTCCTCAGTGTGCGCCCGGAGGCTGCCTCATTGAGCTGTGTATTCAGCTCAGCATCATCATGCTCGGGAAGCAGCTGATCCAGAACAACATCTTTGAAATCGGCATCCCGTAAGTGGAATACTTTCCTCTTTGTCTGAGTGATCGCCTGGTATGAAGCTTGGTATTTCAGGAGCGTAGAAGAGCAAGAAAAGAAAGAGTCAGGTGATAAGATCAAAGTGGGATTATATTTTGTCAAAGCCAGTGACATGTCCTGCTCCCTAACACACATACCTACAGACTGACATGCTGACTCACAAGCTCTTACAAGATTCCCTCTTCCCTTTCCTGCTAATAACATTCCTCCCATGTCCGTACACTGCTACTCTGTCTTGTGTAACAGCTCGGCTTTTACATCCAAATCTCAAAATGTCAGAGGTCAGCTGTGTTTGTAACAACTGTCACACAACAGAGGTGCCTTCTGGCTTCAGGCCGGGCTGTTACTGTTGCTGACCGCCCGACCTGTCAGGTGAGTCTCCTCCAAAGATGTCCTGAGGGATCAGCGAGCCGCGGCACATATGATCACGCCGTGTGCATACCATCCACCATGCTGCTCATTCAGCCTCTCATTCACACCTGGGAGACGACCTGTAAAACCACCGTCCTGTCCTGTCGGCCAGTGAGCGGGTTTATGGAGTGTCTCACCAGCTGCTGAGTGAAACAGGTTTAAAACAAATCCACCCAACCCTATAAAGAGATGGGGAGTTTAAAAAAGACAAAGCAGAAGCTAAACAAAGTCAGATTTAACTGAATCAGATTGAAGCTGTTAGAAATAGAAAGTGCCCTGTCGAGTTTTATAATCTGATAGTGTTTGTAGATTATATCATCTAAATATCTGACTTCAAACCAAAGCTCCAGTCAGTCTGTGTAGGAGTTTAAATCGTAGAATAATTTTAACATATGGCATTGGTAAAAATATATAAAACTTGAAAAAAGAGAGCACTCACCTCCACCATTATGTAATCCATGTCTGATCTCATCTTAAAATCTTGGAGATTGTAAATTTTCACATCCTGTGTGCAGGGTTCTTGATCTTGCCCCAAATTTAATAATTTGTGTCTGGGGTAATACCGTATTTCTCTTCCTCTCTCTCAAAATCTCTCTCTCTCAAAAAAAAAAAAATTATTTTAAATTATCCTCCTGACTAACAGGAAAACATGTTGTCCAATCACAGTTTGTTTTAACTTCCTCAGTTTTTTTAAAGTAATTGGAAGACTGAGAACAAAGGTTTTACTCTAAACTACACTACAGTGGACATCAGATCGCCATACATGTGAAACTGAACCTTGACGGCAGTCACCTAGTGCCAAAGAAAATACCAAAAAGTCAACATAAGAATGAGTTTAACATCCATTTAACTGCTTTAAAGTGTATGAACATACAAAAATGTAAACTAAAGGACTCTGAATGAAAGTCACTGCTTTGAATGACTCCCTCTCCAGACCTTTGGAAAAAAAAACTGAACAAAAGAGAGGAAATAACTATACATGTCCCTAGGAGGACATTTTTAAAGCACCTAAATACTATGATAAAATACAGTTAATGCAACATTTCAACCTTAAATTTGCCCAATTAAAAGTTGTTGCATTTTCTTTTCCTCTTCCCATAAAATATACTTGCACTGATGGATGCCATTGGTATCATTGAAAAGCCCTAAACGTCCTCTTCAGATACAAAAAGGAGCCAAGTCAGTAGTACGCAGTGAGAGGAAGATATTCAGATTTAAATATGTCCCCACAGAGGACAAATTTGAACTACTGGTAGTCAGGAGGATTGCAACAAAAACTTCAACAGAAACCTGTTTATTCTGATGATTAAATGATTATTTCAGTCAAAGTTTGCAGAAATAAACATTAGATGTACACACAAACAGTCCTGACCTACATTACAAACCTCTAATCTCACCTTAGACTCACAATAACCAGTGAATGTGTGTACTCCAACAGATCGCAAAGTGTGTGTGTGTGTGTTTGTAGGAATGTGTTCACTGCCTCCTTGAACCATACAAACTCTATTATGTTGATGTAATTCCCACAAAAACTGCAATCAAGCCACTTTTATTAGAGTTTTATTTCAAGCCACACACGCAATCACAACTGCAGTACTCCTACACACTGCATATACAAGTACTTTTCAGTGACACAGGCAGTACTACAGTATACACGCATGCACAGACACATAATGTGATTCAGTATTATTCACATCATGTTCACATTTATTTTAACAGCAGCAGCTTAGCCGTCAGTCCGATGGGTTTCCAGTGAAATGTTAACATTAATGCAGTGCTGTAAATACCTGTGTGGTTATTATGTTTCACAAGCAGAGACTGTGTCAACCTCTGTTGTTCCAGGCAGAGGTAACTGAGTACACATGGAGCCTCAGCTAAACAGTAAAGACTTGATTTCTGAGGGAGACATTTCTTTTTCAGTGGTATCAAGGTTTCACATTCACTCCTCCAGCTGCATTGTGGGTGCTGACTGGAGCATTTATTTTTTAATAAATAACAACTTTAAATAGTGTTAAATACACGTCAACTTGCTATGAAACGCTGATTATTCACAGTGTCCATCTTATGCACCTTGGGTCAGAACAGTGCTTCTCAATTACTTTATGTTACGCCCCCTAGGAAGAAGAAAATTCAACACTTAACTGCATAAGTGTGAAGTTTTAAGCACATTCATAAGCATGTCAGACCTTTAAGTGACAGAAAATAACCATCTTTAACGTCGTCCTTCGCTTGTGCTCTTGAATGTGGAGCAGTATCTGGATTTGTAAAAACAAGCAAGAAAAATGTGTATGGAGAATAAACAGCACCAAAACCCTTGTGACGGCCTCCATACTTTACCTGGATGTAAACACAGGTCACATATGTGACGTAAGAACACATTTTGTCGCAGGCAGTGATGTTTCGAAATGCAAAACGCCGGCTATCCACATGCAGACACATAAACGGAGTATTTGCAAATCTTCACTTTGGTCGGAGGTTTTCAAAAGAATCGTTTTTAATGATATAAATTTGCGTTTTTGTGTGAATAACTCAGAATAACCAAACTGTAGAAAAAAATCTTCGTTTTGTGAGATACCCTGCTACATGTGGACAAGGCCTTAGTCTGTAAAAGAAAAAAATTAAAGTGCATCAATTTGCCTGAAATTTAAAACTTCTGTCTCTCACCGCCTTTCTTTTCATCCCTGTTAGATATTTTCCCGTGGTGTCTCTTGAGGGTTTGTTCACTGCACTTCCTATCTCCTGCTCCGTGCTGCGTTTGCATGCTCGGTGCAACAAAAAATCTACACCATAGAGCTAATACTCCCTGCACACACTCTGACAATGAGATCACCACTGCCACCTACTGTGGATGAGCAATTACACTTTATTCCAGTACAGCAAAAACAATGTTACCCGGCATCACACGCACCCCCCCGGCATTGCACCCACTGTTTGAGCAGGACAGGGTTAGAATAAAGTTTTTATTTCTATGTTTTACATTACAACATTTACAGTGTGTCCTTCTTTCCATTCACCGTGTCCTCCTCCATGTCTTCCTCCGTCTTCACAGGAAGTTGAAGAAGCTGGTGCGAGCGTTGAAGGATAAAGAGTCAGCGCAGAAGGAGAGCGAGGAGGAGCGGCCTCCTCAGCAGTGGAACCTGGACTACGCCCTCGCTCCCTTTGAAGGCCTCACACCAGAATACATGGAAATGAGTGAGCCTGCACACACACACACACACACACACACACACACACACGCACACAAACTACCTCCGAGATGAACAGCAGCCTTTGAGGCACCAACATACTTTTATAATGAGCATCACTACTGAGAGATGTTACACAATCTGCATCTGGGAGGACCCTCTGAGGAAAAACGTGCACACCTGGACTACTGGAAACCTCGTGGATGTGTTTGGATATTGTTCACACACACTCCCCAAGGTGGATTTGTTTCCTCTTGAAGGGAGGAAGTCAGGGTGTAGCCCACAATAGTGTGGGAATTTGACATTAGAGACCTCTGTTTATGTCCTGTGGCTTTCCAACAGTCAGAAACGAGAGCAAAACTGTGTGGAGCGCACACTCTGTATACAATATTTCATTTTCAATTATGTCTGTGACAAACCACACAACGTAAACACTGGAAATACTGCTGCAGATTAAAGTACTTTACTCCTTCATGTCTAACCAGCCTCAGCTGTGTGTATTTAAATCTACATTTATAACATTTAAAGACAGCATGGCATTAGAAAGTGACACATTATTTTGAATTACTGTTGATCTATCTATCTATCTATCTATCTATCTATCTATCTATCTATCTATCTATCTATCTATCTATCTATCTATCTATCTATCTATCTATCTATCTATCTGACCTAATAAAACACAGTGGGGGAATAAAACCTTGCAAATGAAATAATATCTCGAGGCCAATTACATGTCAGAGATGTAGACTGACAAAAAAATGTATTGTATTGTGTGTTAGTCTGTAAAATATTAGTGTCATTTGGAGGTTGAATGGAGAAGGAAGGACAGTGATGTGGCAATAAAAACTGATGGATTCAGTGCCTGTAACTCATAAAGAGGTGATGAGTTCATAAGTCTGAGAGTAGACACACACACACACACACACACACACACACCTCTTGTACTCCTGTCATAACCAACCAACACCTGCTCAGTCAGAGCCTCTGTTTAGGAAAAAACAGGATGAACATTTTGATACAGAACTAGTTTAACTCTTTATTTGTGTTGAAGATGATGATGATGATGAAACCACTGATTTTCATCATGTTAAACATCCCTTTCCAAACACATACTCAGAATATTGATAGTTTCTGATGCTTCTAAAATTCACAAAATCTCACTTACTCACCGACTGATTAAAAATCTAGAATCAGTGAATGTACACATATTGTTTTCTGCCATTATTAAATGTTTAAATAAATTGTCTTATGCTTCGGCTTCACACTTTGAGTTGCATGGTGAACTTCACTTTCAACTCATTGTAAAACAACTATCAATACGTTCTGGTAGGATGTTAAACTTGCCCTGGATTAAACAATATAAGATACACTTGCTCTTCAGTAGCAGTTCACTACAACTCCTCAACAATACATCAAATCATCTAAAAACAGCAAATTATATTATTAAGAAATTGTAATATTCCTGTTGCCAATATTTCTGATAAAGCTGCAGCTCATCACAACACACAACGCTTCCCTGTCCGACCTGATTCAGACATTTTGTCTTTATTCCTGTTGTGAAACACAGTCATCATCACAGTGATGGTATCTGATGAAAGAGGACTTCCATGTTTTCATGCCTGACCTCCAAATAGAGAAGGTTACAGTTTGATTGGAAAGTCAATAAACCACTCAGGGCCCCAACAATTTACAACAAGGATCAATTGATTGATTGACAAGGTAATTTTATAAAGAAAACTAACTGAATGTGAAACGATCCATTTAAAGATTTCACTAAACACTCCAATGATCATTCAGCCTGACTATATTTTTGTACATAAAGAATAAAGGACTCCAGGTAATGAATGAATGAACCTTTATTTACCCCACAGGGAGATTCAGGTGTCCAAGCAACAACATGAGGGAAAACAAAGAAATCACAGTCCAGAATAAATAGATAAATAATAAATAAAAAAAGGGTGTTAGTGCTTAAGATGAATAAAGAGGATTATTGATCAGAGTAAGTGAGTCCTAATAAGATGCCACAGTATTACTAAAAAGGTAAAAGAACTAGACTTAATACAAACTGACTGTACAACGGATGAAGTGCCATCTGTGTGCAAAGGAGGAATATATGTCACAGTTCCTGAATATCCATCACACATTGTAACATTTGTCGGAGAGGAAAGTTGACAAGAAAACCAGAACCAGTGAGTGCTGGCCGCCCTGCTGTCATAAAGCAGACAGCTGACAGCCGAAGGCAGCGGGATCTGTTTTCTCTGATCATTTCCTAGTAGCTGATGGGACTCAAAGGACAGCAGTAGCTAACCTGCAGCAACATGCTCCACTTTCTAATCTAACATCTGTATGGGAAGGTGTTTGGACACTAAAACAAGTTATATTATGCTCTAAGGTCAAAGCTACATAAAACTTAAAGACTCCCAAACAAGGCTCTATATCTCTACTAAAGCAAACAGACAGGACTACACTAAAGTACTTTGACTCTTTCAAAGTCAAAACAGCACATTTTTTTTCAAGCTTTAGGCATTTTGACTTGATTGTACTTGAAATTTCATGTTCGAAAAGTTCTGCTTGAGACTTGATGTGATACCGACAGGGAGGTGGGAGGAAACTCAGGGTTGAGGGGGTGAAACCAGAAAGAAGACGAGGCTGACGTGGCTGCAGGGCACAGCGTGGTATGTCAGAAATGTCTGCGCTCACACATTGTTGTGAGTGTGTGAATGGGTCGTCCAGGGTTTGTGTTAACTCATTTATTATTTATTTCTGTGCGTGTCTGTACCTGTGTGTTGTGTGTGTGTGTGTGTGTAAGCTCTGGTTTGTGTGTGTGTTTTAAAGGTGTGTGCGTGTTTCTTTGTGTGCCTGAGCTGAACCCGTCAACCTCGGCTCAGGTAGATAGCGAGGTTATTCTAAGCTTGCCCTCTAGCGCTCGCTGCCCCGCTGTCGTATTTTCTTCCTGGCCGCTCATTGTCTCGGCGTGGCGTCCCGAGGTGAAGCCGTCAGTCTCCCGCTCGCTGGAAATCCCCGTTCCCACACTGCTAAAGTTCCACTGCTCCGATCAGAGCCGTGCATCAGCCGGAGTCAGCCCCAGTACCTTGTCTTTCTCAGGTTTCCTCTCCACATTCTTAGGAAGCAGGTGAATTAATCATTAATCAACATGGTTTGAAAAAAAAGCTTATTGCTGCACACCTTTCTCACTGGCCTGGGGTCAGCTAAGCTGTCCGACCAATCAGACTCAACGCCACCTCTAAATTATTCAGGGTGTTTTATCAAAAATGAAGACGCTTGTCAAATGGTTTCAACTGCATCTTGTCCAGGTGGAAACTTTCTCCTGGTCTTAAGATGATAAATTTCTTTAGTAGATTAGGAAGTGCTCAGAGATCACAAACCTCTGCCAAGCCAAAATCCATGTCTGATCTCCATTGAATTGTCTCAAATTGTAAATGTTATCTTCCTCATGTGTGTAGACTTTCAACAAAATCCATGTAGACTTGACCAAGTTATAAGATAGTACTTTATAGATCTCACACTGGGGAATGGTTTAAAGGTTAAGTCTCACTGTCGGGGAATCAAACCCCAGTCTTCCATGTGACCGGCAGAGATGTCCACTATACTAGTGAGGACCACTTCTGAGTATTTTACAAAGAGCTAAAACGTTTCACTGTTTTCAGTTTGTACCATAGACTGTACATAGAATGGGCAAAGCTGACCTGATGTCACCCGTTGGTTTGTGAACTCACATTTTGAAGCCAGGAGTTTGGAATTTAAACGTAACATGGTTGGTCACTGTCCAATGTGTATGATGACGTATTAAGGACGCAAATTGGTCACACGACGGGATTACATTATAAGTGAATGGGAAGGCGCACATGAGTTGAAACTTGAGCGACAAATTCCCCAAAGTCTCCAAACAGCAATGGAGGACGAGCTTATTCTCACTGTCTCTGTCCGTCCAGATCTTTATGACACAGCTTTAACTCTGTACCAGGAAGCAGAGCAGCTGTTCTCCTTGTCTGAGACTTCAACAACAGGTAAAAGCAGCAATATTTACACTGTCAGTCATTGTTGACGGCGGAAGTGGTGGTCGCCGTAGTTACTGGGAGAAGTGCTGCTATTGGCTGAGTCGTGAAATCGCGAGTACACGATTGCGAGTACTCGTTGCGAATACACACGAGCACAGTCGGGGCGAAAATTCACGTCACGTTCAGTGTGAATTTGGCGTGAGACTGGAGAACATAGCTGTCAATCAAACTAACCACACCCCTAACTCCTCCCCTTCTCTCAGCCTAATATCTCCTTAATGATGAAATGATTTTCAGATGGACCAGATCACTGAGAAGAAGAAGAGTTGACTTTAACTAATGACATCAGGATGACTTGTGGAAAAAATGTATTGGCTGAATATTTCAGGATTGAAAATGAGGATTTTTGAATTAAAGCCAGTTGGAGTCAGAGTTTTTTGGAGCCAGCATCTAGAGGCCATTGGTGGTATTTTTTGCACTTACACATTTGCCTCATTTTTGATACCTGGTTGTTATTTCTATGCAGACTATGGTTTGTACCTAACACTTCCTCCTCCTTCTTCTCCAGTACAGACTCAGTGATGGTGTTCTACTGACCCCTGCTGGTTTGCTGTAGTTAAAACATTCACTCATTATAAGAGACGGATTTTGGTGATTTTTTTCAGACAGGATCTCATCCTCTGAGTTTGCACAAAATTAAATTATTTATTTCTTAAATATTACCATATCTCTTCAAAGGAAATCATCAAGATTTGTATTGTAGTTTTTTCTGTAATGTTGCTAACAGCTGGATAAACAAACAAACCAATGCAGATGGAGGTAATAAATACACTTATGCCTGTTCTCACATCAGCTCACTGACAGTGGGGTAAAAGTTATTTCAACTTTTGCCTGAACTACTAATGGCTCACTTGAAAAGAGTCAATCATTCTTAATATTAAACCTAAATATAAGTTTCAGGTTATATTTTTAAAGTTTGCAGTTGAAAAAACATTCAAACTTGAAGTGTCGCTCTGTAATTTAACCGTTTTCTGGCAAAGAGCAAGAAACTAGGAAAAAGGAAAATGTGACACCAGTGTCAAAGCCTGACCTTTAACCTTCTTTTCCAAATGGAAACTTTCCATCCATAAATTACATCCACACTACTACAAACCCTTAGTGTTGCAGCATACAGTGTTGATGCACACACATACCACACACTGCTTAATAAAAAAAAAAAGGCCCTGGTTTAGCTGGTGCAGGGGAGTGTTTAACCTTAAAAGGCATCATCTGAACCACAAAGCGAGTCCGGACAGACAGTGTGACTCCCAAGCAGACAAATGGCCGTGCACCAATATCAATCTGACAGCGTCTCAGTGGCTGTTTCAAAAAATGTTGAAGGTTTGATTCTTTTCTCACATGCCAGCCTCTCATATGATGTCAATTAACAGAAATGGCTTTGGCTCGAGTCTACCGCTGACCACACGAGAGTCAGCCCGAAACAAAGTTCAGACATTTTGATGCCAATCCAAGATTCTTGAAGCTGGGAAAACTGTCTGTTTTAAACAGTTGTGCCAAACACAGGCAGCTGACGTCAGTGTGTGACGTCCAGTTGAAATTCACAAGTGTTTAATGTTGTTTTCTGCACCCTTTCATCAATGGCACCTTACAGTAGAAATGTATTCTTATGACCTTTGTTATCATGTGTGATGTTTTCATAAGGCTAATTTTAGAGACGTGTGTGAACATTTGAATGTCGTCAGCATAATTATTATAGTAAAGTGAAAGCACACATACACATACTAGGAAATCACAACACTATCTTGTTACCGCATTATAACAGAAAAGCCCTTTGCAGACCAACAAACCAACAGAGGGAAGAACATAACCTCCTTGGTGGTTGTAAATGAATCCAATGTGAAATATTGAATTCGTTTTTAAACATAAATGAACCTGTGTCACCACAGTGCTCTCATTGGTCTAATAGTACAACTTTGTTTACTCTTACCAAATTACCAAAACAAATTTAGGTGTGCATCTTGGTAAATATCCCTATCCTTCCTGTCTCTCTGCAGTCATCCAGTTTGGTTTTGTCTCTCTGTTTGTCGCCTCCTTCCCACTGGCTCCTCTCTTCGCCCTGTTGAACAATGTCATCGAGATCAGACTGGACGCCAAGAAGTTTGTCACAGAGCTACGCAGGCCAGTCGCCATACGAGCTAAAGACATTGGTGAGCTGGACTGAGACACACAGAAAACAGTGGGTGTGGATATATACGGACAGGACCTGTTAACACTGCTTCATACTTCATACTTCAGCTAAAACTTTAACCTTAAATCTTAAAGAGATTTAGCTGGTTATTATTCTTTTTTAGTGTTAACTGTGGTTTCAGGCAGTGAGGCAGGTTTCTTTGCTGTCGGCTTGACCTCAGTGCAAGTTTTGAAGGTGCCCAGCAGCATTCAAAGGGCTTTACTGAGTCCAGAAGGTCATGGTTTGAGTAAGCTGTGAGGATAACATGGTCCTGTATGACTTTACAGGAACATGTTATTCTACAGGTCAGAAAAACTCTCGCCTGAACTTTTAAACTTCTCTGGTTAATGTCAAAAATGTTCTTTCAACAAGATGAAAAAAGGTGTCATGTGTGCGGCAGGTCTGTATTAATAGCACTGAATCTGCACTGTAGTCTTCATGCACTGTTGTGGTCTAGACTGAAGCAACTCAACTATCCAATGAGCTGCCATTTTTACAGACTGTCATGGTCACCAGAGGAAAGATCCCCCTGATTCTGGTGACCTCCTGACGAACACCACTATGATTTTAGCTTTTCATGACTCATAGGAAAAAGTCTAATGGATGGAGCATCATTAGATTTTGGCCTCAACTGTGTATTTCGTAGAGTTTGGAGCATTTTACAACCAAACTGAGTTTATTTTCTGTCCTTTCCCTTCTACTCCCTCTTCTCTTTCTCCCTATAGGTATATGGTATAACATACTGAGTGGGATGGGCAAATTCTCAGTCATTATAAATGTAAGTATCAACGCAATGTCCCACATTCTGCTATCTGTTTATTAAATTAGTGATGAAGGCATATGCACAATAAATGCATGAGGATTAGTATTTATTATTCTATAGTAAGCGCTGTACGTTATATGTATGTTTGAAGGTCCCATATGAAGCTCTTAAACTCTTTAATAAATCATATCTTAGGTATAACTTTAGCACAGTTTAGTGGAACTAATATTCAACTTTTGATACTTGTTAAACTTTCTCCTGATCAGATTTGGGAATAATCTGTTTTGTTACTGTTTAACACAAAACAAAGATTAAAAGGACATCCCTGTTTTTCATGTGAAGTGGAGGCTGGTAAAATAAATTTGTTTTCATATCATTACATGTGGTTACAGTGAAGAGATTAAATGTCACAATATTAACAGATGAGTATAGTTAAACACAGTGGGGACTGAAATACAGGTCACAGGTTACCAGATATTACACACAACACTCATCGCCACTCTCCTTGAGCTACTCTCCTACAACATTTCAACATGTAATCCAGCTTTCATCAATTCTATTATTTGTGTGTCCTCATATGCTTTGCTATTGCTGGTGTTAATGGCAGTTACATTAAATACAGATTGTACTCTATAACTTTTTTTGTTCTCTTTAATGTCATCTATCATCACCTCATGAGAAACCAAAAATTACATCAAAAACAGTCAAAATATGCTGGTGGGACTCAGCGTGTGGAGTCAAGAAAGTTCTGCTTGGGATTTGTGCTTGGCCCGCTAACCAAATCCTATTCCGTTTACTTTTAATACTAAACAGATTTGTGGAGGATTCAAAAAACAAGCAGCAAAAGTTTTTCTTTATTCTGGAGCTATGGGGGTTTGGACTCATTCACATACAGCAATAATGGAAATAAATGCAATGAAACAAACTCCCCCTTTGGTAACTAAATCAATTCAATAAACTCTATTGTATCTAAAAACATAGTTTACCAGAAGTGTGCTTTTTAACCCCTGACATGTTTCTTTCTTCACTAAATAATCTAATAATAAACTTTTGGTGTATTTTATTTGCTGCTAATGACAGAAATATATATTTCACTCTGTCTCTTCCTCTTTCATTCCAAAGGCCTTTGTTATCTCCTTCACGTCTGATTTCATCCCTCGACTCGTCTACCAGTACATGTACAGCCAGACGGGCACCATGCATGGCTTCATCGACCACACGCTCTCCTACTTCAACGTGTCCAATTTTAAACCGGGCACGTCGCCGCAGAACTCCGATCATGGAGACATCACCATCTGCCGGTAAAACACAAGTATCCACATGACTCGAACTGACAGATTTAGGAAACAACTATAATTTGTGTGTAATTTGTGTGACAGCAAATTTAGCATATAGCCAACAAAGCCAGTGTCTTTCAGATGCTGGCACATGAACAGACAACAATTTGCATTCACACCCTTAGTTTTTCTTGTTTTGACATGTTTTTCCTTTTTCTGCCAGTGGAGCTCTTGGTGAGCGTTCAAGAGAACAGTCAGGTCAATTCATCTATTTTTACATCAGAGGAATTTAATTTGGGGGGTTTTGTCTCGGGGGATAAAGCAGCATTACTCTGACTTGTCATAGCTTAGAACTTTGACCCTAACAAATACATACACACTCCCCCTTCAGTCTCTGCATTAACCATGCTTATTTTGGGGCTAGGGCCTTTAGTTCACGAAGCTGATGTCTATCCCCACCTGAATCTTCTGTTCATATGTGAACCTTTATTTTAGTTCATAAACTTTTTTGTAATGCACCGAATAACACTGACTATTTTACATTTATCACTATTTTCTGTCGTCTGGAGCTTGGAAGGCAATCCCTGAGATTATATTTTTGTAACAGATTAAAGAAAGAAGTTAAAGATTAAAGAAACCAAGGCTACTTTAATCCTTAAACATTACTGTCTTTGTAGCCTGACAGGATGCCAGATTGCTCATTTAAAGTTGATGAAGGGGTGATTGCGCTACCAACATTTCATACATACAGTTGTGCATCATCTACATAAAGCCGCATACGATCTTTTATATTTAAGTACAGGTAAACTACCAGTCAAAAGGTTGGACACATCCTATAAAACCAATGGTTTTCCAATGACAGCAAAGACTCTGTACAGACAAAAGGATCCACCCAGATTGTTATACATGTTTAACTCTGATTACATATGTTTCAGACTTAAACATGACAGGAAACACCTGCGTCACTCCCACTGTCAAACACAGAGAGGCAGAGTTATGGTGTGGGGATGTTTTGTTGGTTTATTTACCTGATATACCTTGATGTTTTGGTTGCTAAATGTGTTCAGTTGCATTATACATTTGTTTTGTGATACTTACAAGTTGATCAAATGGGTTTTATAGGGTGTGTCCAACCTTTTGACTGGTAGTGTATATACAGTCAGACTGAGGCACTTATGAGTTAACATTTCTTGAATCTTGGGTTTCAAAGATAAACCATTTAGTGGGAGGTGAGAAATTATTTGTCCCTACCTCAAAACATATGATAAATCCTTTAACAGTAGGTGCTTTATTTACCTGTATTAGAGGCAGGACTCATTTCGAGTTTAATCTGTTTGATAAGTTTAATTACCATAGTCATTTTCTAGTGCTAAGCCTCGTTTTGATGCTTCAAATAGTTACAACATGGAAGTTACTGCTTTATGCTGGTATTATACTCAAGATTTCCTGTAACTGTTTCAAAATAAAAACCCACTATTGGGTTTAAATGGACAGAAACCCTTCCTTTCTTCACTTGGGTGTCATTGTGATATATTTACAGGCACATTGTGTTTCATTTATTGATTGCTGCTTTTCCTGTGGCCTGTATTTGGGTCCAGACTCCAACTAAAATATTAACTCTTTCTTTTACCTATACGTATCATCAGCCATCAATTGTGGGGATTGAACAGCGAGCCAGTAAGTAGCAGTTTTTTGCTGTTACGACTGACAAATGCACCTTCATCAAAACTGTTGAAAATCTGGCTCCGCTGATGATACACCATGTTATCAACATCTGTGGACAGGGCACTATTGTATCTTCTATGCATTTTTTCTCATGCCAGTGGCTAGCATCTCTTTCATAATATCAATATAAAGCGCTTTAGTAGAAAAGGTCATGGATGCCGGCGCCCACAGAGAGCTGAGGCCGACCTGCTGTTACATAAGCCATCGAAGAATTACGAAGCAAGAATACAGTCTTTGTGTTAGCGTAGTGTGATACGTCACATCGGAAACACCACGACATACTGTACGCCTTCAACACTTATAGGCGTGAAATCTGACTGGAAGATGTTCCAAGAAGGGTTTTGTATGTCTGCACTGTGTGGATGTGGAGACTGTATCGAGTATTAGATGCTGACGCTGTGGGCGATGCCTCTGGGCTCAAGACAAATGATTTAGTTTGTTGTGTTCGATGCTGCAGACAGTTCACGTCTTTCTTCTTCTACTTCGTGTCTTTCTGACCCAGTTAATTTTGGGACTTGCGTGGATGAATGCAGGACCTAAACCGAATGAATGGTTGAATGACAGTGTCAAACAGAGGATGGCGAGATGAAGAGATACATCGTTGAACACATGATCAGATAAGACTGTAAAGGAATGAGGCATCTTTTAAGACAAGAAGGAAGATAGTTAGCGATGTTGTAGAAGAAAAAGATGCAGAAATAACACAGAGGAAAGTAAGGCAGAGGAAAGGTGCTGCAGTTGGATGGATTAATAGATAGATGGTGTGACAGAAGCAACCACCGAGGTTTTTAATCTTTAATGAAATTTAAAAACAGCAGTGTGAGGAACTTGAAGATAGTTTCTGCATCAGTGGGAAGAGCATCACTGTACATCTCTGCAGTCCTGTTTTCTCTACTGTATCCCCTGAAGTGCTGCGCTAAAATGGGGCTAAACTATTGCACTTGTAAAATAGTTGTCAGAAAATAGTTTGTGACTATAAACATAAAAGAACAAGAAGCTGAATGTTCTGTGTAAATGTATCAGTCATAAATAACGATGGGACTTAGACAGACCAAAGATTAACTCTCCTGTTACATGTTGAAAATCTGGGAAAATAAATATTTGCAAGTATTTTTTCAGTGTGAAACTTCATCTTAAGTGGTGTCACTAACATTCAAAAGAAATATGGTACATTTTATGTTTATATGTCGTGTTTATGTGAGAGAGGTGACGTCATTTGACCCAGAAGTGAAAGTGGATCCTGAAAAGAGTCAGAAATGTAAACAATGTACGATTTTTTAAATGTCATATATTTCACCCTCACCACAAACACACAGAGAGCTCTGCACCATTTTTACTCCAATACTGAACCTGTAACGTGTGAGAAAGTGCTGATATTATACAAACTTTTGGTTTGAACATACATTAACATCATTGTTCTTCAAAAATGAACATTATAGGAAGATTAAAAAGACATCTGAAAAATAATCTGGCATATTTACCAAGTTAGCAGCAGTGGTAGCAGTATATTGATTTCAGTCTGGTTAAAGGCTTCAATAAATTGAGGGATTATCACTAAACCTCCATCCATCCATCTTTTATACTCGCTTAATCCAGTACAAGGTCATGGGGGCTGGAGCCTATCCCAGCTGGTAGTGGGTGAAAGGTGGGGTACACCCTGGACCGGTCACACCTACAGTCACTTTAGTATCATCAGTTAACCTGACATGCATGTGCAAATAAGTCCTGTACTCACAGGTCAGTGAGTCTCTACCAGCATACGTTCCTCTAATCTGCAGCTTCACATGAAGCTTTTAAATAAACTTTTTCCATTGTGCTGTGGACAAATTTGGTCGTGATGTTGGAGAAACACTAAAAATACTTTGGTGTAGTTGCGTGCCATGTGGTGGTCCAGCAGACAGCTGGAAGAACTGGGTCCTGTCTCTTCCAGTTCAGCGGCCTACACTTACTTCAAAAAGCACTGTTCAAACAGGCTGATGTGGAGTGTCTATAGACAGTGTCAGTAGTTTTTATCATTGCATAATGCAATATCAATCTTATGCCAATTAAGTGTTTTCTTAAAAGTGATTCAGGTCTGAGCTCTGGTTGTGATTTTGTTTATTGAATTCATTACATCCCTCCCACCTCCTGCTGTACATGTGAATGACCTCTGACTTCTGTGTGGAGGAGGCAAGAAAAAAGAGAATTGCCCTACAGGGATACATTATTTATTATCTACATTCCTGACATGTACTGACTTCATTTTGTTTCAAATCAAATTATACTGAGCTACAACACTTTGGAGCTCTGAGCTTAAAGCTCAAAACCTAAACAGCACAAGTAATAAAAAACAAGACACACGATGAGTTAACCACAAACTGCTGCCACCACAAGGTTTTGTTTATTGCCTTTTCCTGAGTAAAACATTTTAAAGATCCTCTGCCTTTTAGGCATCTACCTGCTTCGTGTCAAGGCAGCGCTCATTCCCCGACCTGACAAGCAGTTGGCTGCACTTACTGTCTTATCACCACAGAGTCAAGTGAGGGCCAAGGAGTCACGCCACGGATTATCATGTGTTTTCCAACATGATGTTTCCTCTCGGTGCATCAAGAGAAAACATTTATTTTATTTGTTGTGCTTCAGAAATAAACTCAGTTCTAAAAATGTAATGGTAAAAATATCAGAGGCAGATTTGGACAACGTAGCAGTAAATACGTCGTCCTGCGTGATTGAGGAGCTTTTAAGATGTGCCATGGGGACGGTAAGTTATCTCTAATAGCTGTAGTTCCTTTTTCCATGTGAGTTTATTATTTTTTCTATTTTAGTCATTATTTATTTGCAATAAGTAAGACATTGCATGTGAAGCATGATCAACTGAACAAATCATACAGCTTCCTTCAGGGATAACATTTAAACAAAAGTCTGCAGCCATGCCACAGGCTGTGCTTGGAGCGAAACGCTAACCTGTGCATGCTAACACGTTCAGAATGACAACAGGCTGATAATAAACAGGTGTAGTAAAACACAAAGTACAGTTAAGGTTGATGGGACTGTCACTAGTTTGCAAGTATATAAACCAAAGTATTAGACAAAATTATACTCTGACCTGGTAAATACTCATTTTCATGGCAACCCTTACAATAGTTGAGACCTTTGAATCAACACCACACATATGAACCTCATGGCCGTTGGGTTTGTCATAGTATCATGAATATCTTTACCAACTCTACGGAGAACCCACTGGGTAGTTTTCATCTTCTGGGGACCATGAATTACTACCATATGTTATGGCAAGAAATACAAAAAACAGATATTTGAGTAAAAACCCAAAATGTTGACTTCACTTTCAAAGTCGATAGGATTTATCCTCTGGGAACAGGAAGTGCCCAAACTTTCTTAGCAATGCATTTAATAGTTATTGGGGTATTTGTGTCTGGACCAAAGTGGTGAGCGAATCTAGTGAAAATGTGATCAGGGGTGCACATATTATTAGCTGTGCATTTTTTTAATGGTAAGACCAAAACAAGAAAGCACAATCTTTGTCGACCAGAGCTGTCAATCAAGATAACCACGCCCCTAAATCTTCCTCTTTTTGAAGACTAATATCTACTTGATGATGAAATGATTACCATGGCCCTGATGGATTAAATACTATAGAAAATGGATGGATGGATGAATAAGGCATTATCCAGCTGTATTGATCCTATGAACTGAACACTGTTGCCCTCTTGTGGTGAAATAACATCAACATTATCTTGTGAGAACATTTGCCATTATATTCTGACCTTTCCCTGAATTTAATTATTTATTCTTGTGTAAAAACATGAGCTTCTGTGAGAAAAATCTGTGTATATTCAAATACAGAAAGCTGATGTTACGATTAATATCCACTTACGATTAATACCCAGATTTTTTAACCCTTTAACACTTGAGCCTGCATATTTCCACCTGGACTTTTTATGCTGATGCTGTGGCTCAGGTGGTCGAGCAGGTCATGTATGGATCCTAAGATTGTCGGTTCGATGCCCGGCTCCTCCTGTCCACATGCCAAAGTGTCCTTGGGCAATACACTGAACCTTAAGTTGCTCCCAATGGTGGCTAGCAGCTTAGTAGACATTGGTGGGTGAATGAGGAGCCATGTAAAGCGCTTCAGGACCTAGCTTAGATCATGAAAGCAGTATATAAATGTACTCCATTTACCATTTTTCTGCTATTTGTGCTTCATCTTCACTGTTATTACACTCTTACAACACATAGTATATTGTAAATCAGGTACTTTGCCGCCTTCTGGGAGAGGCGCCAGTGAAATTACCGTAATGACATATTAAAGTGCAACATCTCAGCTCTCAGGGACTGTTGGAATGTTTTGTACTGCACAAACCGTGGTGTAATTACGGTAATCCAAAGATGCATGTGCAGACGTATCGCAGACGATACGCTCAGAATTAAAAGGTTAACTTTGGACCCTCCCTGTTATTTTTCTGCTTGCTCTCTTTCTACTTTGTAAAGAAAACAACCAAATTGCATGAGGGTGGAAGTGGTTTGGGATCAAAGCGAACAGGATGCCAAAGCAGGAAATAAAAAGACAGAGATGCACTGTAAAGCACAAAACAAAGTAGTTGAAGGAACAAACAGGAAGGGCGGAAGAAAAAGATCCCAATAAAAGTGAAAAGTGGCGAACATGTGAGCCGCACATGTTGAGATGGAGAGAGTGATACCTGACAGCAACCATGCTCTGTACCCAGGGTTTACTGTGTGTGTGTGTTTAAATGATGGGAATGGTCTGACCCTGGGTTGTCTATAAATTTATTTCTGGGTCCCGGGAGGCGGTGCATTGGCAGCAGGAACTATCAAGAACACACACACACACACACACACACACAAATCTCACATACTAACCATAATCTCATTGAGAGGTCTTATGAAAGAATATTGAGTTAGATGCTCCGGTTGCTCTCGAGCTCCTCTATTATAACCAAACATGGAGCGCTGAGAAAACACACACACACACACACACACTCACTCACAGGGACAGAGAGGACTTTAATAATAATATTTTCTATGTGATTCCAGTAGAGCAGGTGAAGTTGAATGGACTGCAGCACAATATGATGGGAGGCCTTGTTTCACACTTTAGTTCACGCTGGAAGTTGACCTATAAAAAAAAACAATGTTGTAAAATATTGAGGAGCGAGTGAGAGAAAGATGAATAGATCCAAAAAAAAAAAGAGGAGAGAAGAGCTGAGTCTCACAGACAACATTCCTCACTCATGACTGTATAAGGAGAAGGAATCAGACATCATAAGACCCTGCTAACACACACACACACACACACACTCTTGGTCCTCCCACACTGTTATTTCTATACTGTTAGTCAAGTACTTAGTGAGACAGCTCATTCACTGTGTTTCATCTCTTTGGCCCTCAGAGGAATTTGTTTCATGACAGAGTGGATGTGAATGACTTATTATGTTGTGTCAGTCGTTTCAATGTGAAACTTTGATCTGTCCCATCAGTGGAACATGTCAAACTACTGCAGTGGAGAGTCAGATTCTTTATGTCCACATGTCAGATTTTGATGGACATATTGTGTTTATTTAGAGTGGGAAAGCATAAGAGGTCTGGCAGAACTGATTTAGATGTCGAAGAGAAAACTCTATAATATGACAGGCTGGACTTTTTATTGGACGGAGACGTTTCCACAGAGAAGTCCCTGGTCTGGTCAAAGAGATAGTTACACACACAACACCTAATAAAACCACATTATTTGCCCCTGTGTTACATGGCAACAAAAATGGTGGCAAAATTGGAGCAATAATGTTTTTGTCCACTTGTTGGTTGTTACAGAAAAGCAACGACTTTTAGCTTTTACCCTTTTGTTTGCGACCAATACCTCATTTAAATTCCTTTTTTAATGTTTTTGTTTTTGTTTTTTTTTTTTCAAATTAAGAGATAAACAATCATCAAAGGCACAAATTTTTACATTTTAGGCAAGATCAGAGGATGAGAGAATCTTGTCAAAAAAAAACCCTGCAAAAGCTCTATCTCTTGTAATGGGCTAATGTTTTCACAAGAAAGTGGTGACATTTCACCACCAGAGGGCGACAGTGTTCAGTCTCTAGGATCCGTACAGCTGGATTATGCCTTGGCAAACGTTTGTGCTCTCTGAAAAACTAAAGAGATCATATAATTTTTTTGTAGAGAAACAGCAGGAAATCCTGATCTATTATGATAAGTAAATGTTTTAAATGGACACCTACGTTACATGTTGAGGATTTTGTTGAAAATCTACACACGTGCAGGATGATGATGTTTGAGGACAATCTGACACAGTTTGGTGGAGATCAGATTAAATTTGTGTGCACGGTACTTCAAAAACTTGAGTACTTTCTAATTTACAATAAAAGAGTTCCTGCAGAATTAACTTTATTTAAAAAAAAAAAAAGTGCACATAGTAACTGCTCTGTACCTGATTGGTTAAGTTTCTTATTGATAAACAATACAAGCAACAACAGTTGTATTCACACATTTAATTAAATTTTGGTACATTATTTGTTACTGTGTTAAGACAGGGAAGAAATAGGTTTTACTCTTTGGACACGGAGACGTCTGTCTTCATGCCCTAAATGCACTAATTTAACCTAATACTGTCTGGATGAGTGTGCTGTCTGTAGCTATGGCTCCACATAATGCAGATCTTTGTCACTATCACCGTCCTGATCTCGTCTGTACATTGAGTGGTTAGGGTGGATGCATTTTGTGCCTAAAGATGTCCCCAAGATTAACAATGAGAAGGACTGTCTCACTGCTCTTGCCTTGAAAGGAGGGCTGTATGTTGTCCTCTGCGTCCCACAGGGACAGGCTGTCTACTTTACAATAGCCACGTCCAAACGTATTGTAACATAAAGCCAAAAGTGTCTGGCTGAGTCATCCCCTACATATCTGTGGAGGGTTGGTAGATGGTCAGATTAGCGTCCTGCTGCTGAACCTTTGGGCCACTTATAGTTTAAAATCTATACAATTGAGTGTAATGGGTTTTACTGGCTACTTCTATCAATCAGTACCATCACACACAAATTATTTCATGTTGCATGTGTTCAGACAGACATGTTGTAGTCTACAGTTGTTTGGTTTTAGCATTGTTTTTGATATTTATACATATAAATAATAAAAAGACTCACCCTATGCTTATGTTGACCTGTTTGCTTTAAGAATTAACTTTGTCTGAATCCAGCTGTGTTTTGTTAAATCTCCATATGTGAGTGACTGACTGCATCCAAGTAGCTGCTTTATAAATAAACCCTCAAGTGGAACATAAAGAGGTCGAGAACCTCTGTATGTTGTTTAGAGTGACTACATCCAACAGGAAACAGCCTGGTCACACTTCTCCATCCACTTGTCTTTGGAAATACTAAACACAGAAGTACACACTGACTCTCCATCTAAACTAAGCAGTTTGTGAAGGCCTTTCTTTTGGAGAGAGTGGTAAAAATAAATAATACAGTACCGATGGACATGGACCTCCTTTGATTTCTTAATGCAGCTGAATCTCAAACAGCTGCAATGTGATGTGACTTCTCTGATCCTTTCTTAACCCGACTCAGCAACTGTCCAACTGCCACAGGTACATCGTCCTTTTTACTGGTCACTTACACACTAATGCAACACCTGCACCAACCTGCAGTCTGTGCACTAGGTCACTTCATCAGTACATTTTAGTATAATGAAAGGGATTAAAGTTAGTGTAAGGGAAGTGGTAGTTTTGGTTAAAGCGAGTCTAAAGAATTAGATTAAAACCACTGACAGGTTGAGTGAATAACACAAATCGTTAGGGGTTATGATGATGGACCGATATGAATTGGTAATTGGTTTAAACATTAAAGATGTGAGCTCAATGATCTGTGTCTTTGATTATCAATATAAATATATGAATGGGATGATTCCCGATGAGGCAGGACCATTTAAATGAGTGTTACATTAGCATTGTGTTGCTTGTAAGGGAAAAACATGTCAGAAAACATCAATACAGTTTTTACATATTTTCATTTCTCAGGATGTCTGTGGGCATCAGAGTGAAGCTGAAGAAAGATTTTTTTGGTTGTGTTTACTGCAGAGGAAATAAACACAATGACATGTTATCCTGTTATTCCCAAGATGCCACAAAATAACACAAAATAACATAAATACTGTTTCCTTGGTGATTTGTGAAATATATACCGACATAAAAGACCAGTGAATCCCAACTATTAGAACTTTTCTAGGATTGTCTAGTTATATTTTGTAATCAAATAAAGGAAAGTGAAGGATTACTTTAAGCAATTGTAAGGAGGTGCATCAGATTGCATCGGATCGTACCTCATTGCAACGAATCACATTGAGCTGTCCTGAAAAAAAACCCTGAATCAAAGCCCTTGTATCTGGACACATACTGGATTGTCTTCCAGGGGAAAGATGCACATCCCTACTAATCATCTTGTTGCAGTGGTTCATGTCAGTGGGTGGGATATATCAAAGTATTCTTGACATTGATGTGTTGAAAGCAGGGAAAATGATCAGACTCTGACAATGACTTGCGAGATGCTTGGGTCAGAGCATCTCCAAAACAGCAGGTCATACGACAGGGTCAGAGGAGGCCAAGGCTCGCTGTCCCCTGCGTGGTTCGATCATATAGCAGAGCTACTGCTGCACAAACTGATGAAAACCTTAATGCTGTCAGAACACATGGTGTATTTAACCTGCTGTGTGTAGGACTGTGTAATCGCAGGGTGGTCAGACTATCCATGACTGCTGAGTACCTGTTTGTGGAAGAGATAGCAACAGGATACAGTTGGTGAGCTGGAAAAGTGTGATGTTTGCCAATTACCTGCAGAGAAATCTTAGGTCCTACCATTCATTTTTACACAGAACAGACCACATAAACACTATTCCCTGATGGGAGTGACCTCTTTCAGCAGGATAACACTTCCTGCCACCCTGCAAACATTCAGTTCAGGAATTGTTTGAAGGTTTTCACTCGGCCTCCGAATTCCCCAGATCTCAATCCAATCCAGCATCTGTGGGATGTGTTGGAAAAGTAAGTCCAATGCACTTCACAAGTTACATGACTGAAAGGATCTGCTGCTAATGTGTTGGTGCCAGATACCACAATACAACTCCAGAAATCTGTGGAGTCCAGTACATCCCAACACAATATCAGACAGCTGGTTTAGATGCTGTGGCTGATTAGTGTGTGTGTGTGAGATGAGTGTGTGTGTATGCGTGTGAAATCACATTCCCAGCAGTTTCAGTCAATCATATTGTTGTGAAGTTAGGTTTGATCTAACAGGCCGACCGTTAACACAACACATCTTCTCCACTGTGCCTCCTCCAGACGTCTGTGCAGCATGTGTTTAGGCTTTTCTCCTGTTTGTGTTGCCAGCACAATAAAGAGTGTTTACTGGGAAGAAAACAAAGAAGAGGAATCCTAATAAAGTTTACTGCACGTTGAGTCAGGTCCTAATCTGAGCGGATGAGCGGTTTGTTAATGACATGTTGTTAATGAGGCCAGGTAACAATCTGTCTGACTGGTCACCAGATGAAAACAGGAGGTTTTGTCAGACTCCCTCTCCCAGTCCACACCTGTCAGTCAGACACTGTGGGAGATATTTTGGTTCCAGGCCTGAAGCAATGAAACAAACGATATGTGAGTGACTCCATCTTGACCCTCCTGTCTGCATGTGTGTTTTGTTTTAGGTACAAAGACTACAGGGAACCCCCCTGGTCTCCAGAAGCGTACCAGTTCTCCAAACAGTACTGGTGTGTCCTGGCTGCAAGGCTGGCTTTTGTCATCCTGTTCCAGGTATGAAATCCATGTGTTGTGTTTATAAGCTGAAAATGATTTCACTCAGTGGATCAAATGTGTGTGTGTGTGTGTGTGGCCAGTCATTCCAAACTGGATCACATTGTAATCTCATTACGATCATGAATATTACCAGATGCCTCAGTCCTGACTAACGTGTGTTTACCAAATGTGCTTCACCGTCAAAGCTGCCGACTGCTGCTGACAAATCACAAACCATGAACTCATTCAGGGAGCGTGCAGCTCCTCTCAGGTTTCCAGAGGTGAAAGGAGCAGGTGCATGCAGCTGTTATGAAATCCAGGAAAATAGTTTTGTTGGGTGTTTTGTCCACTATGACACACCGTCACTGTGGAAACTGCAGTTTTTCAGACTCCTTCATGAAGTTGGACTCTTCTTCTAGGTCATGATGGACCTAGACTTGTTCCTTCTGAGAATACCATTAACTCTGATGTTTATTATATTAATCATTACAAAAAGTTCAGTATTTGAAGTCAGTCACTTTACTCCAGTCATTGCAAACAGGACATTCTAACAGCTAACAGCTAATTCAGCTTGCTTTTATTATGCTAATCTGCAACAATGTAAACACTTACATTAGCAAACACACATTGTGTTAGCTGAACACTGTTGTCCTCTAGTAGTGAACACTATCTTGTTAAACTGTCAGTCTTTTATAACCATAGACCAGTGATTCCCACCTGTTGGCTGCGGCCCCCTGGTGGGCCGAGAAGGTGTTGCAAGTGGGCAACTCATTTCCATAGTAGTATAATGTAATTATATAAGGGCGGCTGTGGCTCAGGTGGTAGAGCGGGTCGCCTGTGAATCGTAAGGTTGTGGGTTTGATCCCCGACTCCTCCTGTTCACATGTCAAAGTGTCCTTGGGCAAGGCACTGAACCCTGAGTTGCTCCCAATGGTGGCTAGCGCCTTGCATGGCAGCTCAGTAGCCATTGGTGTGTGTGTGAGTGTGTGTGTGTGAATGGGTGAATGAGTTGCCTTGTAAAGTGCTTTGGGACCTAGTTTAGGTCAAGAAAGCTCTATATAAATGTTTATTTACCATATAGAAATAAAAACACCACAGTGATGTTTTAAATGTTACAATTCAGTTGAGCTGATGGACATTATCCTCCTCCAACAGAAGAGGGGTAAAGACTAACGATAACTCCACTACCCCCACATGTTTCCAGCATTTTACTGTCCCAATGACATGTTCATACACATCACTTTTCTCATCCATCTCTCTTCATTTGTCGACACATTTCCAGAACCTGGTGATGTTCCTCAGCCTCGTGGTCGCCTGGGGGATCCCCGATGTCCCCAAGACCATCGTGGAGCAGCTCAAACGGGAGAAGAAGCTCCTGGTCGACGTCTTTTTACAAGAAGAGAAGGAGAAATTCCAGCTG
>OOFC01047672.1:0-13840 GCA_900323345.1 Pseudochromis fuscus
GGGGAGGGCGTGTTTGTTGGGTGTAGATGACATTTGGTTGTGTGTGTTGTAGCATGGACTATGACAAATAAAGATTTCTTCTTCTTCTAAAATTTTATGGACCCATCCACCATCATCCACCCCGACCTCCACCCTGCATGGAGACCTTTAATGTCCTTCTTCTTTCTTGGAGAACAGCTCCACTAAAAATAAATGTAAGGATCAAAGATAATTTTTCATTCTTTTTGTTTTCATAATAACTTATATTTATATAGTTTTTAGATCACAGGTTCCTGCTTGGACGTAAACCTCAGAACAGCCTTTAAGTGTGAATATATGCACATACATCATTCAGCAAAATCAAGGTCAAAGAAAATAATAATAAGCAAAACACACTGCGAAAGATGATTTTAATTTATGTTGGAAAAAACCTTTAATTTTGAGAACCCATGTGTCGTATCTCTTCCTCTCTGTCTCTCTACCGTCATTTGTTTCCATCACATGCTCATAAAAAACACTCACAACCAAAATGACACATATATATAAACAGTTTCAGAGGCTGACAAACCCCTTTAGAGAGCTGCTGCTGGTTTATCTGACAACATTAGAGCCAATCGATTGTGCTCCGCTGCTGCAAGTGTAGGGATCATACTCGGTTCAATCATCGATGCACCTGCTGTACTGTATTAGTTATTTCTCCGACACTCGCCGCATGCAGAGGTTTCTCCCAAGCTAAGCACGAAGAGCGCGCCTGCAGGAAATCATTAAGGCTTGTTTTGCAAGTCGTAAATGTCCTCCAGCATCGCACAGTGTAGGTGAAGCTATTGTTTCAGAGTGCTGCCATTTCACCACCACATCTTTTCCTCCTCTGTGCGGCTCACACAGCAACACTGGAGGCATTTTTAGTCAAATATTACACTGCAATCCTTTGTATTATTATTATTTTGTAACAAACAGACTATGTGCTGAAGGGTTTGTCAACAAATCACAACCTCCTTCCAGTTGTGGTGACCGCCCACAGGGCCTGGCTCATCGGGTCGTGCTGCCCCCTCCCGCTCGCTGCCCTCGTCGAACCCCAGAGGTTGCTGTCGTATATATTTCTGCTCGTGATGTAACTGATCAGCGTGACGTCTGTGCAGCGCCTTGATGTTGCTAAGCTGTTTGCAGTCTGCTGTCATGTCCTCCAGTGTCATGTGCAGGCTCTCTCTCTCAGATGATGGCTCGGCGAGTCCACTGTCACTGACATCATCCAGACCTGCTTTAAGACAGCTGAGATCATTGAAGACGCACAGAACAGACCATTTGTTTCTGTTGTGTCTATGTATTTGAGGCACATTTTACATAATGCTGGCGTTTTTTTTGTCTCTTCTCGATTTCATTTCCCAGACTGGTTTCTCTCAGGCCCATGAGAATCAGTTAATTTTATTCTGAAGTGTGTTAAATATGTAGACTGAGAGGAGAGTCCATACTCTATAACCACAACTGGGAGTTTCACATTGCATTGCATTTAATTATGGTCTATTGAGACTTGCAAATCACATATAATGTCTTTAATTATTTCATGTGTGCAGTTGAAGTAGGCTGTTATTATCTGTAATTATCCACCATTTTCCTCCAGTGCACGTCACCAGATGGTCACACTGTTAATGTCCAGCACTAAACAACAATGAAGAATACATCCCGAGCTTTTTGATTTTGTGCTAAAAAAATTAATTGAAGTTATTACTTTTATTTATGCACTAATTTGGTAAAAATTGTATTTACGAAGAATAATTTGTATTAAGTTTTACTGATCTGTGTCGATTTAATTGGTGCAATATCTTTGTTATCAGTCACTAGTTTAAACTAATATTTCAACATCCAACAGTCACACAGACAGTTCACATGTTACAGTGGGATGTGGTCGCAGTAAATCATGAACCGGACGTCGTACATCCACATAAAATCATATGTAGATTAAGCACATTTAATTTGTAGGGATTCATGGTGACACTTCCTGTGTTTTTAAAAGGTTGTTAAATGTTCTCATGGGAGGAAGTATGAAGGACCATGTGAAGCTGGAACAGTTCATGTTAATATATCAACATTTACAGTATTGTAAAGTTGGTGCTGACTTGTGCTTGCCACAGAAACACGAGAAGGTTTTAGGAACAAATGATAAAGTATACTGAACAAAATTATAAACGTAACATGGCATGTTTTCAAGGAAATTTATAACTTCTTTTTCTGGAATAGATATCAGTATTTAGAGCAACAAAGAGTGATCAACTTCTGACCCATGACAAAGAAAATATGCAAACAATGCACCCGGCAACATGTTCAAAATGGCGTCAGATTACACCTGGGGTTGAACCCCAATTTTCACATCAGTCAACATCTGGTATGTCCCCCGTTTGCATCACGTAGTGCCACACATCTTCATCTCACTGAGTTCATGAAAGTGTTTATTGTGTCCTGGGGAACGTTATCCCACTCGTCTACAACAGCTGTACTCAGCTCCTGGACTGTAGATGGCGCTGGTACTCGGTGACGTACACGTCTGTGGCATCTTGTTGACAGGACACAATGCACGGTTTGCACCAGCTTTTTATTGTCCCCAGTCTAAGGAGTGGCCATGACATGGTGACGCTGCTTGTTTACTCAAAATAACCAGAAATTGCAGTCACTATCAACAAAACAAAGCCTCCAATAATTACTCAGTATGACCACAAACAAATCTTGCATATTGTGACCTGATTGAGCAAAGCGCAAAAAAATAACACAATATAACTTGTTGCGTTTATAATTTGGTTCAGTGTAATTGATAAATTTCATCCACCTCTGCGCTGTGTTTACTCTGTTTAACCCTTGACAAACAACATCAAATCTACAACAGATGAACGCTGCTCAGATTGATTCTGGGCTTAGTTTGGCACATCACACTTTAGATGAAGCTTTGGGAGTCAGTTTCTAGCATCCACAGAAAGATAAGAATAAACCATCGTCTTCACTCTGACATGTTGAAGATCTCACAATTATAATGAAGAGGCTCTAGATGAACTTCCTGCACAGACACACACACACATTTTGTGTACTGTTTTTACAGGCTACCTATTTTTCCACAGAGACAAAGTCTCAGGAGGACGGTGCCTATTAGTGCATGATTGACATCGGTGGAATTTCTTATGTAATCCGTGGAGGGACAAGGACATTGTTATTGCTCGCGTTCCCTGTCATCCGGGTTTAGCAGCGGCTGTGAGTTTTTCCCCCTTTTGGTTCGGCTCCCAGGGCCAAATGATTCAGAGATGCTGTCACATGACACAAGATAATGAGTAGACCGCACTACTGCAGCATGACAGCAAGGAGGTCTGCTCAAATACATTGCGGCAAAGTGCGCCTGAGCATCCAAGGACAATGCTTTGTCACTTAAGAGGGCTGCATGCATTGTGCTTCATTGTTTGTGTGTGAGTTTGTGTCAGTTCAGATGTTAAAATATACAGGGGCTTTGTATCAACACCTGTACGGACATGTGTGTGTGTGTTTGTGTGTGAAATGTGCGAAAAACTGTGTGTGTGTGTGTGTGTGTGTGTGTGTGTGTGTGTGTGTGTGTGTGTAAGGGCCTTCATACATAATGCACTTTAATATCCTGCCAAGGAGAGCTGTCAGTGCAGCTTTAGCTGGTGGAATACATCCATATGAGATCCAAGTTGGATGCAAGTCTTGGTTTGTTTGATCCACATACCCTAGACATTATTAGAATTGGACGAGAATGCGATTGCATGGTAGGATAATTATCCTCCTAACCGAATCCAAAACGCGTTGCCAGATGTACACCATGTGCTTTATAAAACGTCTCATTTTGTCTTAAGCGGAGAGCACTGTGTGATGTATTGTTTTGAAATTCAGAGACAGCCACAAGGGAAACGATCGTGGCATCAAAGTTCCTCTCCAGCGTGTTGAGGTTAAGACAATCATTATCTCGCGTTTACAGACTGTTTCATCTGACATTGAATTGTTTCTCTGAAGTATTGTGGATGCTGCTCTATACGCACCGAATGACTCCTTTCTCAGGCAGGAGCCATATGGCACATTCTTGCTCTTTATTAAGACTTCCTGGGCTTTTTTACAGCAGAAGAGGAAGGCAGGCATTCACACAGAGGTCGTTATGCAAAACAGACAACGAAAGGCAGCTTATTCTTAAAGGGCTAATCCAGCACTCCCATAAATCTGCAGGATTCAAAAGCCACAAATTGAAACAAAGAACGATCAAAATAGATGCAGCAGAAGTGGAGATATCCTGACTTTTAGTCTGTTATATAGGTCAAGCTCCAAACACTCAGCTCCATACTGCGTGTCTCCTATAATGCAACTCAGGAGCATCTTTTATTAGGACCTTTCTGTGCAGTAAAAACTCACATCTTTCAGCCTCCAGAACTTCCAGAACTTCCAGGTTCTGCCCCAGAAGTAAGAAAACTGTGTATTGGTTGCTTTGCATGTACAGATAAGGATGTGTTTATACAATATAATGTTACTTTTTAAAGCAGCTTTGTGAGCCTTAGACCTTTACAAGCTGAACATCACAAAAGAGGTCGTGGGGTCACAATAAGCTCTGACATGTAATAACAGCTGGATGAAGTTTAGACAACACAGATTACAGTAGAAATGACTTCAGAGGACAAACCAAGTGATGATGCTGAGAGTGTCCACGGTGTTTACTCTGTTATAGACAAGGTTTCAGTTTGTTATAGCTACTGCGTCACTGGAAACAGATCTGCAGACCAAATGTGAGTGTGCAGCTGCTACTGTGTGTTTGAGTTTGTGTGAAAATTGTTGTTAATCAATATAATGCCCTCTGAAGATAGGTGTGTGTGTGTGTGTGTGTTAGCGTGCATGTATTCTTTGAGCCGAGGTTGGAAAGCGACCCCATGCCGAACGCACTGCTAAGAAAATGTTAGGGGTACGATAGTGTGTGTGTGTGTGTGTGTGTATGTATGTGTGTATGTATGTGTGTAATAAGGGAGAAGAAGTGTTTTCATCTGTTAGAACATATGAAGCATCATTAAGTTGATAAGCAACAGCTTTGTTTTATTTGCCTTAAATCCCAACATCCACAATGACATCACCATTATCACATCATCAGAGGAACTCTCTCAACCAATCAGATGAAATTCCTCCAGAAACAAAAACCAAGAAACACATTTTACCTTTTTACTTGATCAGATTTTTGCGTTTGATGAAAAATTTCCACATTTCAAGCATTTCAAATGTGAATTTTATTCCCTCATTAATACATTTTATACAAATACACAAGAGTCTGTATTCAGTAAAGTAATTTATTTATTGTGCCAAATCCAACCAAGATCATCTCATGGTAAAGTCCATAACTCACAGTGTTGGAAATAATCAGCGTGAATTTGAATTTAGTTAAATTACAAACTTAAAATAAGGTGTGTGTATATTATAATGAGGACTTGTTTGGTCTCGCCTCATATTGACTTTTTCTTCTGGTATCTGCTTTATTAATATCTTGATGATATATATAAGAATTTTTTTATTTCACCTTAATTTATCAGCATCAGAAAACTTTATTCATCCCCGGGGGGCAATTAGGAAAATAAAAACATACAGTTTCACAGGGCAAGCACTCGTCCCCTCCTCTGTTTGTCTTTGTCACGTGGGTGTAGTTTCCTCCTCTGTGTACAGTTTTTCAGATTCGGGGGCCACTTAATTTCATGCAGCTCAAGCCATGAAATATTCTGCCACACAGTGTTAATCTTTAAAATGCCAGACTATTTTCAGAGCGCCTGTTAATGGCCCAAATGTAGCAACAAAAATAGGAACCATTAAAATATCTATACTGCTGTGAACTGAGACTAATATCTACAGTAGAGAATAATAGCTGTGGCTCGGCAGTAAAAGGCCACTCGTCACGGTGTTTTTCTGTATTTGCTAACGCTCCACTGAACCTTCAGACAGACTGCTGGCCCATGTTCTCATAAATGTACTATACATGTCTGTGTTCAGCATCTTAGTGTTTTCCTGCACAGAAAGAGCAGAGAAAGATCAGTCTGGCCACTCATGTGTATTCAGGCAGAAGGAACAACAGCCGGGTGCATCCTGTAGTGACTATAGTGACTTCAATCTCCCCCCTCCCATTTAGAGAGACCATGCAGGATTAACGTGCCTGCTCCGGAGTCAAGCAAATCTTCTGTTCTCACATATACAAACACCACCACACACACACACACACACACACACATGCACATTTATGGTGTTTACACAGCATGAGTGCAACACAGGCACACACATGCTGCATAAGTCCCCATCATGAATATTGATGGTAATGAGCTTTTCCTCTGTATCTGGGTTCATGCTGCTCAGAAGGGATTGTCCCTTATGGCGGCGGTGGCACTGTCACCAAATGAAGATATGCAGTTCATCTAATATTGAATATCATCCTGGCTGGGATCCATAATTCATTATCTAAGTGAAGACGTGACTCTCGTGAAGAGGATGAGATTTAAAGGCTCGGTGGGAGGGGCCCGGAGGACAACGGGCCGCACCAGGTGCCCTCATTCAGGCGGCAGCTGAGATCACTCCCTCTGTCTCTCCCACATCCTCTCCAGAGGTGAAGTTCAAGGCTTGTCATTTCAGTAGGTTATCTCTGTCTTCTAAAGAGAGTCCCGCCATCCACTGCTTATGCTAATGAACGCCAGGAAGCGCTTAAAAGCTTTTAATTTGACATCACGCCATAGGTGATTCTGCCTGTTTGTCTACATTAGTGGCAGCGCAGTGAGGTTAAAAAAAAACAAGCAGACGATCATAGCTTGCTATTATCAAAGGCAGAGGAAGAGTGATTGTGGCTCTCAGTGCACTTGTGATGGTTCTGTGTAGGACAGTGTGGATGTATTCTGCCACATTATGTAACACAGGCCATGAGCGCGGCTGTGTGAGGCACAGTGCTGCTTTGAGCTGAATGCTAACATCAGCACAGTGTGATGCTAGCAGTGTTTACCTTTTTGGTTTATTGTGTTAACCTGCTGGCATTTGCAAATTGAGAACAATGTGCAGCTGAGGCTGATGGTGTTTAGTCAAATGCACAGAGTGTTTAAAGCAATGGAGGAAGTAAGTGGAGGTCAGACATGAAGCCAGTGCAGGAGTGACGTTAATTCTTCTCATCAGAGAAAAAAACATTAATTCGATATTAGGCTTCAAAAAGAGGAATATTTAGAGGTGTGGTCAGCTGGATGAGCAGAGCTGAAGTCCAGTCTCATCCACATTGGGCAGTGACCTCCAGCTCAAGGGTCAGACCCGCCTCCTCACTCCTTCCTTTATATCCAAATATGGTCACTTCCTGCTCCAAATGACCAACCATGTTCAAATGCTGATCTCTTGGCTTCAGAACAGGAGTCCACAAACCAAAGGGTGACGTCACACTTGCTTCGTCCATTTCTCTAAACAGTCTGTGGTCAAACAGTAAATTTCATGACAATCCATCCAATAGTTTTTGAGATATTTTAGTCTGAACAAAGTAACATACCACAGCTGATAAGAAGTACTTCCATTACAAGCAGAGCAGGTCGCCGATTAATCGTAAGGTTGTGGGTTTGATCCCCGGCTCCTCCTGTCCACATGTCCTTGGGCAAGACACTGAACCCTAAGTTGCTCCCAATTGTGGCTAGCACCTTGCATGGCAGCTCTGTAGCCATTGGTGTGTGAGTGTGTGTAAATGAGTTGCCTTGTAAAAGCCCTTTGGGACCTAGCTAAGGTCAAGAAGGTGCTATATAAATGTTCTCCACATACCATTTACAAGTAATAAGTAAAATTTCTGGATTGTTTTTACTTTTTCTAATGTTCTCACCTGGATTCATCTGCACATGTTTGAACCTGAAGAAGAGTTTACAGGATTTTAATGCTCACTAGAAATTTCAGATTCAGGTACATGTGAACTCATCTAACTCACTTCACACAGCTCTGATCTTATGTCTGATTTATTTGCTATTTATTATGTGTGTAGATTTCTGTCTGTGTATCTACATGCTGTAAATACTGTACATTGTAGTGCATGTCGCTGTATTTGACTGTGCTGGTTTCATCTGCATGTGCTGTATTTCAATCTAAAAGCCTTACCTTGCCACACGTTGCAGGGTTATTGAGTGCTCTATACTGGGCTAAGTGTGCTGTGGTGGGTTGGCTGTTTGCAAATCTCCTGAAGTATCCCGCTCGGGTCGGAGCCGTGCTGCTGCCTCGAAGGCAGTTGCAACACTAATTTCATCCATGCATCTAAATACTTTTCTGGGACTGTAGTTCATTAACTATAATTTACCACTTTAGCGAGTGGAGTGGACTAATCTATCAGACACTAACTTTAACTGGGAGACGTAACCTGTAGTAGCAGCTGCATCCAGTTTATGAATAATTCAGACGAAGGCCACTTTTAATTTAGATATTCAGAGCAGCTATGTTTACTGCGTCATCCCTTTCACAGTCAGCACTTTTTTTTTTTTTTTCCATTTTGTGTGGTGCTCAGTGAGGGGAGGGTGAGAGAGAGAGAGAGAGAGAGAGAGACAATGAGATGAAAGAGGAGGAGAACATGAGGAAGCGTTTATGCAGCCGCAGCAGCAGAGATAAAGCCTGCACGCCTCCTGCCGCCGCCGCCGCCGCCGCTCTCAGGTAGATCGCTGGGAGACGTGTTGTGTGTGTGCTGTGAGATGCGGTTGAAGCCTGAACATCTGCGCTTTGATGTCACAGCGACGCGGCGAAACAAACAGGCAAAGCGCCCGGGTGTTGGTGTTCACACTGCGCATGAACTCCACAGCGTATCACTGGTGGACCCTGTAATTGATGGTCCTGCCCCTAATTAGAATAGTAATTATACCTGCTGGTTTTTTTTTTGACTCATCCAACTCTAGGGGGGTAAAGGTGGTGGTGGTTCTGTACATCTGACCAACATAATTACCATAATTGCATTTAATGTACGGTACATAGAAAAAATATGTTATTGTTGACCCACAAAATAAAATATCAGTGTCCAGTTATCTGCAGGATTTCTAATTGAAGCCGTGTTCGAAGTGTGTAAGAGATCACAGAGCTGGACACAGGAGGACTTCTGCTTCTGTGAGCATTCACCTTTCACTTCAGGACATGTCAGTCTGCACTCACAGCTTTAATTATCCAGAAACATGGCTTTGCTGCACATCAGGCTCGGGCAGGAGACAGGTGACGGACATTACAGGGTAGACGCAGGTGATCCAGAAAACACGCAACCCTAACCCACCACTCACGTCTCCACATGGATCTTGCGTCAGAAGTGATCGGCCGCTGAAGGGTGACAAGCGAACACTGCAGCCCTTTTGTATTGCCTCCTCTCCTCAGTCAACTATGTACATTTGCCCATCGGGAGAATAATAAAGAAGTAAAAACTGTCCAGTTTCATTTTCGACAGGCCTGAAGAAAGCCAGGATGACTCATGTGGAGACTGTTGGCACTTAGTGTAAAACCATAATGGTCTGAGGCTGTGCACCGCGATGTACTTTCCCTTTTCTGATTCACTCCTTTTATCGGGAAATATTTTTGGGGCTGTCATTATTTTGGGTAACATAAAGAAAAAGCCTGTCCTGTGAATAATTGATAACTCACCGGAGATGGCTCCCAGTATATTTCTGCAACCAGGTCTGAATGTCAACAGTGTGTGAACAGTTCAGGACAGATTGTACAGTGGACATGGAGAAAAGTGGAGTTTATCACATCTTCTCTGTTTAGAGCAGGGGTGTCAAACATACAGCCCGCTGACCAACACCGGCCCTCCTGAGGGTCCAATCTGGCCCACGGGATAATTTACAAAGTGTGAAAATTACACAGAAGAAATTTACAACTTTTATACATTTACAAAGCACGGAGATAACTTTCTTTAACAGCTCCCACTTTAATCTGTACATGTCAGGGATATGTTGGAGGAAGCAGGACCCAAAATGCAGATTCAAGAAAAATACAGATCTAACCAAAAGTCCAAAACACTAAGAAAAAACCCAAAACTACAAAAACTCATGATAGAAAACCAAAACCACTAGAAAAACTCAAAACGTGAAAACCCATAACAAAAACCAAAACCCGGGAGAAAAACAACAAGAGGGGACATACAGGGAAAACCACTAAAGAAAACTGCGGGAACAAAGACACTGGAGACACAGGCAACACTCTGACACGTCAAACTAAGACAACGAAGTGGCACAGGACAAAGAGACACAGGAGGTTAAATACACTGGGGTAATGAGGGTAAATTGATCACAGGTGGAGAGGACAATCAGGGAAGGCCGTGCAGACGAGACAATCAACACAGGTGTAAACAACAGGAAACACAAGAGACAAGAACTCAAAATAAAACAGGAAGTGACATCACAGAAAACACTGAAAACCCAAAACATGAAACTCCAAACTAAAAGTACATGACACACAGAAAACAATCACAAGGAACCAAATCACAAAACTCAACACCAGAAACCAGGGAGTACAAACTAGAAACACACAGAACGGAAACACACATAATCACAAGAAAATAATAAATTACAGAACTAAACACAAGAACCCAGGAAAAGCAAACTAAAAATACACATCATGACAGTACGGTGTAGTGAGTCAGTTCAGGTCAGGATTACTACACACATGATGTACATTTATTATAATTTCTAGATCCTGACAAGTTGTTTTAATCATAAAGTGAAATAATCTCCAGATAAATGCACATGTATAAATTCCAGCTTGATAAAATATTCATATTTCGTTAAATGTAAATTTTCCTGATGTTTGTATTATTATGATGCTGTTTGATTATGTTATTATTTCTGTATCTGGCCCACTTGAGATCTGTATGTGGCCCCTGAGCTAAAATGAGTTTGACACCCCTGTTGTCGAGGATCATACATTTCCAAGTGATAAATAAAAAATCCTATCTGCCTACCAGAGCTTTCATCCTGACAAATAGTCTTGGCAAAGCCTTTGGCCCCATAATTAACACCAGTCCAATGAGGCGCAATCTGCGTCTATGACCTGACAGGCCTGCGCCCACGATGGCCTCTCGCATCAGGGGCAGTGTGTCAGAGCAGATCTCCGTTCACACCGATTTCTGTCTGCACACGTTTCATCTCTTCTGGTCTGACGGCGTCACCTCCCCCAGGTGCTGCCGTTCGTGCAGCTCCCACCAAGTTTCATAAACTGTTACATCAGCACGGTGACGGTCACTGCTGAGCTGTATATCCTGTATTTAGAGCAGAGACTGTGCATAGAAATAAATGAAGCAAGTGTGACGTCACCTGTTGCTTTGTGGAAATCTGAACGTCGCCATGTTGGTTGTTTGAAACCAGAAGTGACCATATTTGGAAAGGAAGGATGGAGTGAGGAGGCGGGTCTGACTCTTGAACCCGAGATCACTGTCTAATGTGGACGAGATGATGAGTATTTTCTGTCGATGTTTCACTGTCCGTCTCCTCTGTCCTGGTTGTCCGTGTCCCTCTGTCTTTTCCTGTTTTATTCTGTAAGAGCACTTTCTGTGTTTTATGTTTGCTACTTTGTGTCCTTGTCCTCCTCCCTCCTGTCTGATTGTCCCTGTCCTGATGTAGCTCACCTGTCTCACTGCTGTGCTCACCTGTGTCTTGTCTGATAACCACTGCTCCCCCACAAATACTCCCTGCCTCTGTCCTGTCCTTGTCACTTCGTAGTTGTCCCCCGTCTGTGATTTTTGTATCTTTGGAGTTTTTTTCTGCTTCGTATTTTGGACTGTTCCCCACCTGCCCTCATGTGTTTTTTCAGTTAGCTTTTATTTCATTAAAAGCTCGTTTTTGTTTCTTAACCCATGTCTGCAGAGGGTTTTTTTGGAGGCAGCCTCTGGTGGCCATTGAGTGTATTGCACCTTTTTTGCACTTCTGCCTAATTTTTGAGCCCCACTTGCTTCATCTAGGATTTATAGGCAGTGTAATCACTGTCCAGCCAAAATAATCAGGAACATTATCCTTTGCCGTTTCAGACAGAAAACCACCGTGTTGTTGCTAACTCAGCCTTGTCCTCCACCACTGCGCTGCCTCCTGTGACAGAGTGCCTCTTTAGTATGGAGGTGGGAATGGATGAAGGAGACTTGGGAACCGAAGGGCTCAGCAAGATTTGTCACATTTTGACACTCGCTTTGCTCCAGTAACCCGTGTCACACTAGGTCAACGTAATCCACCCCATTTCTGCGGAGAGATATTTCCCAGAGCAGATAGGACGATAGAGGTCGATGTGTCTTTATGTTCGAACCGCGGCGACACAGGTATGAAGATCTGACGTGAACACCTGAGTCCCACCTCGCCATCCACACACAGCACGTCTCAGTCGGTGGCTTTGATTCATGCATCAAATGGTTTCAGTGTTTCTGTCACATTTCAGTTTGCAGCCTGTAAACCATGGTGTAAATATGTGATGCACGAGGGGTGTCCAGGATATATTTACAGAACATGTATCGGTACAAGTAGAGAAAGGAGAAATAAATATAAGTTCAGGAAGACTTGGAAGTACATTGCATGTTTTTAATGATCCAGCACATGAATAATTAAAAGGTGCAAATAGTTCCAGCAGACTTTGCCTGTATGTTCTTTAACACCATTAAAAAAATTAAAAATTAATAACAATAATTACTTTATAATTACAGTGAGGATTCTACTGAGGATCATATTACAGTCCAGTATTTATTTATTTATTCTTTAACGGAAGATATTGTGTAGTTATAGTTATAGCAGAGCGGTCTGTTCCCTAGCAACAACAATAAGGTACAAAAATTTAAAAATATTAATATTAGTGCTGACAAATGATTAAAATTTTAATCAGATTAATCACAGTGTTGATTTGGATTAATTTAGATTAATCGTGATTAAATATCATTATTTTTAATCTGTATTAATCGTGCTTCATTTTGCATGAGGGTGGTTCATCACAAGCTGGGTGATGCAGTAGCTGAAGTGCTAGCAGTATGTGCTAATGTATGCTTCGCGTTAATGTGGTATTTTAATCTGAAAGGGCTTCAGTGAAAAGAAAACTTCTTCCTGCAGAGAGTCAGTCACTATTCTGTCTTGATTTTTTTGTCCTCAGATTTCCTACAGAAAGGACCAACATGCTGTTTAGCATCCTCCATGTTTATTGGTTGGTTCTGCTTCCTGTCACCACAGGATTAACTTCCTATTGGTGCATATGTGATGACAACTGCACTTGGACAAACTGCCTGAAATGCAGAGCTGCAGATGGATTCATTGTGTCAAAATTATTAATCAGATTAATCTTGATGATGGATTAATCCACATTAATGCATTAATTTTGATTGCATGAAATTAGATTTTTATGAAATACAATTTTAAATACCAACACTGTTATTCTGTAATAATACTGGCCCTATATGTTCTGGATAACCACTCCTTCATTTAAAAATGAATACAGTGTGATATATTGTTAAATCCCTTCTGGACACAAAGTTTCTTTATTCAATAACATTTTGTCTTGTTTCTCCCATTAAGTATTTTTCTGATGCTCTGTAAACATGGCACACATACATAGTAGTGTGTGGGTCTGATCTACCTCTCTTTACCTGTCATTTCCCTGATTAGCCCATCACTCACCTGCCTGCTAATTATCTCTATCATCAGCTCCCACTGCTGCCTATTAACAAACCAACTGGCTTGCATTAAAATCTTAAACTAAGAGGCTAAGTGACATCATCCTTCATGACTCACATGACCACACCTGGACACACACACACACACACACACACACACACACACACACACACACACACACGTAAACACTCAGATCCTGAAAGGGCAAATTGTTGAGGTTTGGCGTCCCGCGTCCTTTCATTGCCATC
>OOFC01047673.1:2116-34566 GCA_900323345.1 Pseudochromis fuscus
TAGATATCAGCATGTTTGGCATGTCTGAGGTGTGTGTATCTGCATCTGTGTGTGTGTGTGTGTGTGTGTGTCAACCACTGTTCACAAACAGCACGGTCCAATGACTAACATGTGGCCAGCGGCGAGACCGAGAGGTCCTCCAGGCAGGGACAGGACACAGTGAGCTGGGACCGGCACTCGGCAGTCCATTCATCACACCTTGTCCTTCAGCACTGTTCTGTCCCGGTAGGCCTGCTGCTGCACCATGGATCAACAGAGGACATGTTTGAACAGTTGACCCAAGGCCATGAAAGTAGGTACAGCAACAGCAGAGCACCACCAGCACTGGCGTATCAAAGGCCATACATCAAGACGAGCCAAGAAAAAATACCTGTGATCGGTGTATCAGAGAGGTTTTTATAAAACTACTCGTCCAGCGGTGGATTACCATCCCTCCTGTTTCCTTAGTTAAATGAAATCCTGCCCTCCGCTCTCTGTCTTTGTCTCTACTACACTCCACGCTGGCCTTATCGGAGCGAGTCGATAACAACGGAGACCTGCAAATGCCCACATCAGCATATTACTGTAGGTGAATAAAAGCTGAGACAGCAAAATTATAGTAGAATCAGGGTGTGATCTACAGGAGAGCTGGGGGGAGCTGGGCTGTTCGGAGTAACACACCAGCTCCCCTGAAGATGGGATTAGTACAACCATGCATTTCTATTTTGCTGCATCTTCATCATTATGGACAATGGTTTCACAGCATGTGTTAATGTCATGTTCACATCATGTGGGAGCGAAGGTAATGATGGAAAAGATGTCTACATCAGCTCTGAGTTGGACATATCAGAGTTTTAAGGAAAGTCAGACTTGCTGAGTCATAATTATGACTTGGATGGTTACATGTGTGCTATTTACAAGTGAGACACTCATAATAACAGAGATGGTGATAAAATGTGACATGAGACACAAAGGTGATTTAAGCTGAATGCTAACACTGGCAGCTTTTAGCTTTTCTTTTTTTTTTTTTTTTTTTTTTTTTACCAGGTTCACAATCCTTGTTGTAGTTGGTGCGAAAAAACAGATTTGGTCCCAATTAATAATTTCTTCTAATTTTCATAAAACTGGCCCATTTAAATTATATCAAAGTTGAAGTTATGTAAAGTTAAAGCTATTTTGAGTGTCAGGTGGGGACTGTATCAGGAGGCTCCAGGCAGATCCTCCATTGCTCCTCCACCTCCCTGTGCTGAAAAACAAGGTGGTGATGGTCATATTGCCATGGCTGTCCACAAACCATTGTGTGATGTCACTGCGACTATGTGTGAGTGTATCTAAACAAATCAGAGTTCATTTTGAGCGAAGCACAAATTAATTGGCACTTCAGCTTTTAAGCATTTCACCACTTCCTGCCTCCATTTCCTTCCAGTGGCAACCACTCTGTTCAGGGTTCATGATACTTCAACTTTTTCAGCTTGTCACTGTGACTCATGGTGACCATGGCAACCATTGAAACAGAGACCTCTTCAGCAGCAGAGAACAGACGAATCAATGAAGAGGAGTCTGATTATTCAGTTTAGGACAATCACCAATACCTTTGCTAACAGTGAGCAAGCCTAGCTACTTTAGTTGTGTCACGATTTTGACCGTTTCAGAGTAAAACAGAGGGTGTACAAAATCATGGTGACGCCAGCTATACAGGTTACAAACATAGGAGCCTGATAGTGACAAAGCTGGACAGGATTAGGAATTAGTAAGTGGGAAGGTTCGATCAGGTTGGACGGTTTGGGGACAAACTGAGAGAGGAGACTTGATGGAGAGGATGCAGAGGATGGAGATGCCAAGCAACACGAAGGACCATGGAGAGGAGGTTTATGGATGTGGTGAGAGAGGACATGCAGGTGGTTGGCGTGTCAAGGCAACATAGAGGACAGGAAGACATGGAGATGGATGATCTGCTGTGGTGATGCCTAATGGGAGTAGGTGAGAAGAAGGAGAAGGAGAAAAAGACACCAGGTGGATGGCAGGAACTGGTCATGGCATTGTGGACTACTGCCGTGGATAAAAATATATAGAGCTGTGCCCGATCACCACAATCTAGAGCCTGTGTATAAAGAGATGGATGTAGTCTACGTGATGTCACCCATTGGTTTTTCACACAATCTGAAGCCAGGATTTTGCCATTTAAACGTCACCATGTTGGTTGTTTGGAGCCAGAAGTGACCAAGGGAGGAGTGAAGAAACGGGTCTGACCCTTGAACCCGAGGGCCCTGCCCAGTGTCTATGAGACTCGTGTTCACCAGTGAATGAGCCTCCTAACCATTTGTACATAATTGGAGACCAGACCTGTCAATCAAACTAACCACACTCCACATTCCTCTGTTTGAATATCTACTTAATGAGGAAATGATTTTCAGATGGGCTATTAGATCACTGAGAAGAAGAGTAGACTTTAGCTAATGACATCAGAATGATGTCACTTATCGAGTATTTCAGGATTGAAAATGAGGCTTTCTGAGTTGAAGTCAATTGAAGCCAGAGTTTTTTAAAGCCAGCATCTAGTGGTCACAGGGAGAATTGGCTTTGCTTTTCATGAATACATCCATTGTTATAAACAAGTTGATGTCAAATGATTCAGATTTTCCTCAAACATAAATTGGTAGGCAGTTAAAACTGTCATCTCAGATAATGGTCGGGGCTGTGGTCAACTTGACCAAATTGGCCTGGGAAAAACAAGGCTGGGCAGACTCCATGTGCCCGTCCTATAATAAAATACATTTGTACCACTTTAATTCAACAAATTCAAAAATATAATCAGGCTTTTTTCAAGACTTTGTTGTTCTGGCAAAGTATCCTCTTATTGTCCTATTTCAGGTACTGTGGGCGTAGTGCTACCTCTTTGCTTTGGCCCCCTTTAATCCCATCTGGGTGTTGTTGCATATGGTCTGCCTGCAAATGTTTAACAATAAAAGCCTTGTAGAGAAATTATTAGTATACATCACTGAATCACTAGTAAGCTTTTATTTTGAAATGGTTACAGGAGGTTGCAGAGAGAATGCATGCTCCAGATTACGTTTAAAACCTAAAAATGACTCAGTTCTACTCATCAAAGGAAATAAGAGTAATTACATTCCTCTAATGCAAACTTGTTTCAAATTTGAGATGAATAGACCGTCTCACTGTTTCAGGAAATACAATGTATAATCTGAGAACCATAAAGACTATACAAGCTATCAAGCTGATATTTAATTGTTTTACTGAAAAAAAATAAAAAGTCACCTAAGTAATTCAGATTCAAACTCTGGGGATCACATAAAAATTTCATGGGAATGCACCCATTAGTTGTTGAGACGCTTCAGTCTGGATCAAAGCAACAGACCGATCAATAGACCCGCATTGCCATTCATGTGGTCATGCTGGCATGGCTAATAAAAACAAAAGGTGGTTGGGAGCATGCAATACACAGAATAATAGCACTGCTTTACCTTGGTTCCAATGGATGAACTATGAGGGATTCACTTAGAAGCTCCAGTCATTCAAAAGGCCATTTACTTGAGATTGGCTGACATAGATTTCAGCCGTGACCCATACATCAACGGGACATGTTTTTCGATAACAATATTGAATTCTCTCCGACTTGATAAGAGATGAGGCTTTTCACTTGACTCTGATTCTGCAGAAGCTCACACTCAGATGCTATCAAATATGGCCAGCGTTGTAGCATAAATAAAATTTACGCAGGATCGTGTGCGGTGGGTTTCTTAACTGTGCCCGTGTGTGCGTGCACAGTCGCATTCGCACATGCACCAACACCACCACCCCCCTCAACTGTCTCCCTCTCTCTGGTGAGGCCCAATGGCAGCTTGGAGGTTTGCTAAATAGGATGCTATCATAAAGCAGCCTTGTAAAAAGCTCATCTGGTGCACACCATCTGTAAACACAGATATGGAGAAGTTCATGGATCTCGCGCAACCTGACACCTCTAAATTGGGAGTATATTACTGAATATAATGCAGAGCTGCTGCAGCAACATGGATATGAGAATTATCATTTTTCATAAAAAGGAGCCTGTTGTACTTGATGCTAGAGTGTGATTAATTGCAGTTTGCAGCAACATGTGTGTGTTTATTTAAAGCACATGTAGGCATCTTCAGACCTTACAGAAAGTGAAGTTTAATCAATGGCTATAAATATTTAAACACAGCTTTGGGTATCATTTTATTACTTCTTATATGTGTGATGGTTGTAGAGAAAAGAAAAACTAATTTCTTTACATGTGTCTCCTATTGTTAATATTTAAAATACCAATTACAACACAAATTCTTTCATTTAATGTCCAACAGTTGATTTAACCCTTGCATTTCATATACAGGCTACAGTTTGGTCACCTCAATGCCTTGTGTCAGGCTCTTTTTAAAGACAGTTTACCCTGCTGTTGTTTTTTTTGTCATCATTACACAGTACAGTGAATCCTCCGCCTACCACATTTAAATCCCAAGTGTCTTGCACCCTCAGGGAGGTTCTTTTGCAAGAGCCGAAAAAAACAAAAGAGAAGGGGGAAAAAAAAAGCTGTGTCCACATGTATTACTCAGGGCTCATACAAAGACTGCAATATTTAAAAAGAAACCTTCTCAGCCACAGTCTAGACGGGGCCTGTGGAATGAAGACGTGTGGCTTCGAGAGCACAGCTGATTGAATCTGCTGACTGAGATGGATGAAGGGTATCTGCAGCTTTGTTACATGATTTACCACTGTGACTGAGTGGGCCCCTCTCACCCTGTCCTGATTGCCGTCCCCTCAGATTAGGCGGGGATGGAAGTGACAGTGTTCATCCAGGACAGATTAGCACAGCACGACTTAAGGATTTTTATTTATTTATTTATTTTTATGAGGAAATCTAAATAACAGCTCACTGATTCGTAGGAGGAAATGGCAAAGTTGAGAGCAAGGGAGCAAAATGGGAACACAGTTCACAAAAAGGTCATGTTTGGTGATGCTTGTGAATATTACAGTATCATTACTGTGGTCTGTCATTAATCCCATCTCCATCTGGGGAATATTTTCTTAATTAGAGAATAAGATGGCAGAAATTCTGCAGCTTTCCACAGCATCTCATCAGTAAATAAACCTTCAGTCCACCTGAATGAAAAATGTCTCGTTCCCTTTTAGATCACACTTCTGGTTGTAGTCTTCACATTTCAATAATCTTAGGCCAGAATAAATTTGTATGTGTTTTTATTGTTTATATCATAATTCAATCACATTTACTTCCTGGTAAATAATAATAAAAAATCAATAAGGCTTTTGTCATCTTACTCAGAGCAATTTCAACCAATAGCATCATTCCCTTCAGGTTTCAATCAATCTGCTGCAGCAGCACAGTTCAGATTACCACCAGAAAGCACTGACAGAGTATAGTAGCAGCTGTAGTAGTAATCAGTAGTTTGTAGGAGCAGTATCATTAGTTAGTTCTGTAACAACCTGTAAAGTGTTGGTTTTGATTCCGATGTCAATTAGAAGCAGCTTGTTATTATGTTATAAATGTCTGGTGGAGCAGCTGGGTTTAGCAGGTTTATTTTAGTTTGAGCTACGACCTGCAGTATCCATGTACTGTTGTGTTTTACAACAAAGATAGAGCAACACACCCTTGAGCAATGGACTCAAAAACTGAGCGAAGTAAATGGCGTGGAAAAGATTACAGCAAGTCTACACATGAGGATGGACACCTACATGGAAAGATGAACCTGTATTATTATACTTGCAAACATAAGAGTTTGTGCAGATATAATGTAATGATTATGATGGGTGGAAATATATTTTTAAGAGGAAGATGATTGTAGGACTAGCAAAGATTGTTAGACTCCTCAGGATTATTACTTGGATTTTTTTTTCTTTCTTTAGAATGATCGAGTGTATGTATAAAATATGGACAAAATGCTTAGTCGGTTACGATGTGACGAGCTGGAGGGACTTTGATTTGTACTTACTCTACTTTTTCTCAATAAAAAAAAAAGTTAAAAAAAAAAGATACAGCAACACACGTAGTAGCTTTTTATTTATGTTATCTAGTAACATTAGCTAGCTATGTAGTAACTAGCTATGGTGTTTTGTAGTGTTTCAACAGTCCAAACAAATATACATCCTGTTTTTGCTGGAAATGTGTCAAAATAGACAAAGTAGTTCAAAATAGTTTTGAAATGGCAACTTTAAGCATTTAGCAGACATTTTATTATTCAGTTTAGGTCGCCTGAAAGTACCGTATTTTCTGGACTATTGAGTGCACCTGTCTATAAGCCGCTATTGAATTTATTCGTACTGTTTCATGTGGTCCACACCGACCGGGTCTTGCGTGACGAGGCTAAATGTATCGGCGGCACGGCGCTTGCTAGCTTGTAAAAAGCCAACGAGCTTCATGCTGCCGATATATGAGCCACACCGGTGTTTAAGTTCAAAGCGTTGGAAAAAAGTAGCAGCTTATAGTCCGGAAAATACGGTATTTAATTTCCTTTTAGCTGTATTTTGGTTTCCATCAACTCCCAAGGGGAAGAATCTGTCTCTTTAGCTGCTAACTGTTTTATTACGTTCACCAGCTAGCTGCTAACTTTGTGTGCAGCTTGGTGCCGGTACTGTTAGCTTAGCCCAGAGTATAGTTTTAATCACAACTTTACTGAATTTCTACTAACTTTCGTGAGATCAGCGACCACATTCAAGTGATTGGATGTAAAACCGAAACATTGAGCTCAAAGAAGCTAAGATGCTACTTTACTTCCTGGGGGTTCGTCACTCTGAGTGATTCCCTAAGCATTGCATACGGTCACTGCACCCACTGCTGATACATAAATATTGTGTGGTGCAGCTTTAATGTTTGCCATGCTGATAGCAGAAATCTGCCACTACACAGTGACTCAGCTGTGTCAGGCAATTGCGTGGACATCTTTCCTCCTTCCTACTTTCTTTCTTTCTTTTTTTTTTCCTGGCGTGGGTACAGAAAGATCTGACGCCATAAAACACCCTGAATGCATCGGGGGTCGGGCCTTTGCAAAACAGCGTAAACTTACAGATTCATTTGACACACAGTAGCTGGAAAAAGGGGAATGAGTCGGTAGCATTCAGCCACCCCGCAGACAGGAGAACCCAATGAGCTGCGGGGCTGATTGCTGACTACATTAAGCCTGTTAGGCAGCATGCTGATGAATCCACTCGTTGAAATGTGAAGGTAATAGTCTTGACACAGCGAAGACATAACTCACCGACTGTACCTGCAAAGTCCCCAAATGACAGCAAGCCCGAGTAGGAGCCGGTCCGATATGAAAGAGGACTTTGCTTTTATTACCATCATCATTACTGTATATCATTTTCTGAATGTACAGCCATTTGGTTTCATTTAAATGTAAATCTGGGCACTGAACTGCGCACGTTGTCACCTACGGCAGCCTGACTATGATGATTCATTCTGGTATCGGCAGGGAAAATATAAGAGCCCCTTTACTTTCTCTGAGGGAAAATAACAGATTTGACCTTTGTCTGTTTTCATGAAAGCCCTGTGCACAGCAAAATAAAAAAAACCTTGAGATTTTTTTCTTCGAGAAAACAAGGTAGCCACAGCTTTGTGCATCCGTTGTACTCTGCTGTCTCTCTTCCCCTGCTTTTTTTTATTATTTCTAATGGCCAACCTAAAGGACGGAGACATTCTTCAACACAAGGTCAAGGTTGAAGTAATGCCCGGGGAAAATCGACAAGTCGGCATGTCAAGTGAGGCTGAGAGACGCGGCGTCGCACGACATGTGGAGACGGTTACTTCGACTTGACTTGACACGACTGTGCGTCTGTGAGCGGTGGGGAAAGAAGATGGTGTTTGCTGCTAATGTTTGTCAATCGGGGTGACCACTGGGCGCCCGGGCACGTGTGCACACACACACACACACACGCATAATGTTGAATTATGACCAGCAAGACAAACACACTCTAATCTCAGAACATATTCTTGTAATCACACAGAGCATTAGCAAAACTTACAGCTCAGCGTGCTGAATTACTAACAAATGAACTGGGTGACTTCAGCAAGCCTCAATCTAATATCAGATAATCCCCTTCCTTATTACTTTTTCTTATTCTATACACAACCCCTTCTCTCTTTCTAAATCACACATCACATAAATTAATCATCAAGTCCCAAATAAATGCGCCTGCATGTCAAGTGAAATCAACAAGCGCCTCATCAGAAGCCAGGTTATAGGGGATATCACATATCAGTGCACTCAGATAGCCTGTTTGAATGCCTAAGCAGGACTTCGTTAGGGGATAAATACATTCCGATTCCCGATCTATGAGGAAGTTACGGCTCAGGGAAGCTGCATCCTGATGCATCCCTCATGTGTTTCACCAGAATTGTGAGACATGAGGCTGAAAAGCCTTTTAAAGATTCCCCCTGGGCCTACCCCACTCTTACTCACGCCCCATGTTCCACATGAAGGAGTCCTTCTCCGCAACCCCTCGCGTGAGTCTCACTCGCAGCCGACGGCGACCTGCGAGCATCAGCCATTGATCCTTAAGAGCTTAAATCTTGCTGAGTGTGAGCTGGCGCTGTCGAGTCCCGCGGCGGGCCGCTGGACCCGCTGCTGTTTTGGTTCACGGAGTCAACCTTGTGGGAAAATGTCCGTGTGACACCTGTCGTTACATTTATGGCCTTTGAGAGTGATGTGACGTGCAGAGAAATGGTAAACACAGAAGGCACCGGTGCTGCGTTTGAGGAGCTGCACGAAATGTCACTTTGATGGCTGCAGACGCCGGGGGACGTATTTAAGGTTAATTAATCAGCAACTACTTTGATACTTGACTAACCATTAATCACCGTGAAAACATTCTCTGTTTCATGCCTCTCACATTTAAAGAGATTGTTTTTTTGTGTCATATAAAATATTAACCTGAATATCTTTAGATTTCATATAATTGGTCATAAAAAAAACTGTATTTTCATCTATTTTCTGACATTTAATAGACAAAAAAAACACCTCTTGTTGAAGAAGAATTCATTTAAATTGAAAATAATTGTTTCTTACAGCCCGTGTTATTAGGCTACACATCAACACTCCCACACTCTCAGTATGAAACAAAAGATTTGGCCTGTTTTCCAGTTAGCAGATTCTGGTGCAGCTTCAGGAAGTGACAAATCTTGAGTGGTTATGCAGTCAGAATTCAATCTGTTTTCTCTACAGCAGTGAACAAACTCCAACAGACACTGTCCATTTGTGTCGTGTATTCTGCTCAACACAATAGCAGAGAAACAGTGAAAGAATTACACACTGTATATAAACGATGGGTGTAGCCACAGTGATGACAGCCACTGGTTTGTGGCCATTTCCATCTTGTGTTTTCTTGTTTGTTTGTTTGTTGTGGTCATATTTAGGCAGTAGAGAGGAGCGTGGGAGTGGATCTGACTGCAGCTCGCAGCTTCTGTGATGACACCCACTTGCCACTCAAAAAGGCCACACCCTGAAGAGGTGAGTTACAGGATGTAAACATGTTTATTCCTGCTGTAAAGTTGGATATTTTAATACGAGGATCTATGGGAACTGACTCTATTTTGGAGACAGCCTCCAGTGGTCATTTGAGGAACTGCACTTTTGTTGTTTGTGAATCAGCCTCTGGACATTGCTGCTCTATATTTGTATAGAACAAATTTGCACTTTGGATTTCTGCTTTTGTTTCAGCAAACAAAGAGCCTGGACCACCCAAGGGCACAAAAGTGAGCTGTCAACTGTCAAGGAAACATTTTTTTATGTATAAAATATGTCAACTTTCCTTGTGAATTTCTGAAAAATTTAGCCCAGATGACATCATCAGATAACCTTAATGATGTCAGCCTGGGTTTGAGTGCAAAATTTTTTTTGACAGAAAGCTTGCGTTACAAACTGGAAGTGAAAGATTCAAGGTAAAGGAGGGTTTAATGAAAGATGATATCAAGCTGCATTATGGGAATTGTAGGATCCAGTAGTTTTGGAGCTTTCTAGGCCATACTGACCATCCCTTTTTTTGTCGAAACGGTAACAATAAATCCTCTGAAGTGCTTGATTAATTCCTTGTAGCTCATAAATATATGCAGCCAGATAGTGTGTGTGACATTATTCTGATGTTCTGTCATCATTTTTCTGTTTATTTCCAACACAGTTTCAGCATATTTCATATTTGTACAACATGAGATATAAAAAATTCCTCACGAAACACCATCCAGAAAATTCCACCAATAAGCTGGAGTGCTCCTCTGCACAGTGCAACGGGAGGACTCTGCACACCCATGATCAGTGGAACGTGAGGCTGCAACCTTAATCTATTACTGCCCTCAGTTCAGCTCCACGGGCTGCCACATACAGTGGGTTTATAGCTTGTGGCTCCACGGGGGGTGAAACAGTAATATCACCTCACATTCAAATACCATCTCTGCACATGGTCGGATGCTACCTGCACTCACAGGAAGGTTATGTTTTCTGCTGCTGCCTCCAAAGTGGAGAAAATGAGGAGTTACGTGAAACTGGTGACAAATATTTCAAATCACAAGATCAACTCAGACACTGCTGAATGACTGCAGGGCATAACGTGGTGGAGCTGCGTGCTTGTGTTGTAACATGTGAGTCAAATGTGCCTCTACCTTAAAAACCACAAAAACCTCAGTCACTGAAAATGTCTGCAGTGAATATATACAGAATAAAACTGAGAAATGTGGTGTGTTTTTATATTGCATATGGATCCTTACTCTGACATGTTTCAGGGGGTTTTTTTTCTGCTTCAGAAACAACCCCCCAAAAATACAACATCAAGCACGAGCAGGTTTGCAACCGGATCCCCACTTGGCACAGTCACCTCACATTCAAGTGTATTTTTATCAACAAAATATGCAGAAAGCAAGTGAACCAGGCACATGGCTTTCAAAAAAAGATTTTTAAAACCTTGTTCCGAAGTAGCTGGCACCCTGCTGAAATCCATCCCTTCTGCCCTTTTCAAAAAATCGTTTTAGGTGCGTCAGTGGCAGAAAGCTTTCCTTATTTTGTGCTTGAATTCAAAATAAAAGCCCCTGCGTCCTGCAAAAAAGCTGCCTTCCACACCTTCCCCCGTATTTCCCTGACACTGCATCCACTTCATGGTATCGCGAGCGGATTGTTTTAATCACAAGGTTTAGCACCGTAACTCTGAGAGGGGAGAAAAAATGCAACGGCATGCCTGTTGCACAGGCGTGCCTGTATTAAACCCTCCTGAATGCAGCGCGGTCATGATGATGGACTCATTAAAGGACTGAAAACTGAGTGAAAATGGGACAATTAGCATCGATCTGAGGGGGATATGAAAAAGATAAACAGCGTGGAAACTTGACAGTGTGAGCTGTGAGCTTGATGAATCAATATCAGGAGCTCTGCTGCGCACTGGGGAAGAGAGGGGGCTCAAACAGTGGCAAAATATAAGTCCGAAGATGAAAAGAAACGCACGGTGCACATTTAATGTGCGTGGTGGAGTATTTGCAAACCTGCAGCAATCACCAAAATCTTCACCATCGTGACAGGTGGTGCGTAACCACGAGGATGGCACCAGAGGAAATCTTTCTTTCTTTTAAACCAAGGCGGGGGGGAAAGCATTTACAACGCAGTGACACCCAAAGTAGCCATGCATGCACGCGGACACAGCTCTTACCTTTGGAGATGACGGATGTTGTGCAATAAACAAGGAGCAGGAGGCCCGGGATGAGGAGGTAACGTCCTTTTGTCAGCGCACCCATACCGACGCGTAGCTCTCCACGGATACGCTATAGAGGAGACGGCGCTCCGGAGCTCCGGTGCCTCCTGTCGCCTCCTCCGATCTGGACGAGCCTCGGCTGCGCAAGTTCCTCCTGTAAACCAGGGAGAGGGACAGTTTGGCGCCCAGACAGGAGAAGAAGAAGAAGAAGCAGCAGCAGAAGAAGTGAACGGCTCGCGGGCTGGACTGTTGATCGAAAGAGAAGAAGCATCTTCACTTCACTTTTGCTGTGCGTGTGTGCGCAGCAGGGGAGACGTGCGCTCCGAGTTTACCCCCCTTTCCCAGGCATCATCATCCCGCAGCCTGCCTCCTGCTAACCAATGGCGGAGTGAGGAAGGCGGAGAGGAGGAGACCGAGTGGTAGGCTACACGTAGGCCTAATCACTCCAACATTTGACTTCTTACTGTACTGCTGCAGTTTTACCTCCAGCCCAGCAGAATGGATCCTGGTCCAGTTTTGGGAATATTAGCCAAAGTAGAAAATGCAGCAAACAAATGATGCTGCTGATATAATTTCCATTAAAATCTAATAAATAGTAACCAAAGTAAAACACTGAATGACAATTATGTGGACACACACTGCATGAAGCACACTGGCCCGCAACACTATACTTTCACAGATATGAGATATGTTTCTTGGCATTCCTCTACTGTCAAACTGTAATCATTCAAAAGTACAAAAATCTCCAGATTTGTTTGGAGCAAAAAAAATATTAAAGTAAAATAATAATAAAAAAAAAAAAAAGCACAAGCATGTGAATAATTTAGAGAGAAATCCCATGATGAAGGTGCCTTTGGTGTAATAACAGCAGACGACTGCCCCGGGTCCAGCACAGCGACAGAGTCCTTAAGACTCCACAATAAAATGTGACAATTTGATTAATTGCAAATTAGTTAGCAAAATACCTCTGACCCCCTGAGGTGTATCTGGCACCAGCACCTTACAGAGCAGGTCCTTTAAAACATAACTTTGATGATTTTCTATATTTTTCATACTGTCAACAACTCTCACAAAAAGACCAACAATGTCCGAACAAGTGTTGTCTTTCCATCCTGATTTAGTTCAGTTCCTCTGTGCCATGGAGCCAACAATTATTAGTCACCACACTGTTGTGCTCAGTATCATGTTTCTTTGTGGTAGTATGGCAGGTCACTGTAGTTTAAAGTTGATCAAATATTCATACAATCATCAAACCTTATGTTCATAATCTTTCTAAACCTGAATGTATGTACCGTCCAAAGTGATTGGTGTATGATTGGCTATCGTCACAAACTCCACAGCTTTACAACACTGGGACTGTCAGTATCTGTAACTATTTGCTGCAACTTTCCCAAACTGCTGAGCCATTTCACACTTCTTTGAAGCAGTGCATTGTACTCAGTTTTATAGCACTCTGCTCTGTATTTGTGGCTCCACTATTTGTGTCACTTTTCTTGCCTAAAAACCAACCAACCAATGTCAGTCAATGGGGAAGGGAAAAAACTGTTGTTCCTTAAATGGTCTCTTGAGGCTCCAAAGGTGAGTCAGTCCCCACACACACACACACACACACACACACACACGTTAAAGTGTCCAGCAGACATAAACCTGCCCACAGCCTCGTACTGATAATGGTTTTGGTCTCTATGGCTGATTTCCTCACTGTCCTCACTTTCCTAACTGTACACAGGATTGACGTTCTGCATATTTCAGGTTGTGGCCACTTTTACCCCTTTTCCACCAACCGAGAACCAGTGCTGGTGCCGTGCTGGTGCCTGACTTAGCATCAGTTCATTGTGTTTCCACCGCCGTGAGCACTGGACCCAGTCGCTAAAACTGGGGCTAAGTCAAGTACCACTTCCCTGCTGGGCCAGAGCTCAGCACTGACTAAGCAGCAACTACACCAGGAGCTGGGGGTGCGACAGTGGAAACACAGCTAACAATAGTAGAAGAGTAGAGTAGTGAAAACTGGGTGGCAACTAACAGTTGGATGTTTTGGCTCTGGATCTCAATGTATGCTTGCAAAGTTAGGAACAGCACTTGTATACACACGATGAGCTCCTTCATTTAAGCATTATTACAGTGAGGGTGCACTTCGCTGTCATATGTGACCAGGAAGGTCATTGTGATATCCCAAAACTGCATAAATACCACACGTAGCAATGCAACACTGCTTTGCTAACTCAATCATGCTGTAACTAGAATATCCGCTTACATGGACTGATAGTAACAGAGTAACAGTAGTTTGTTAACAGCAGCTAGCTTGCTAGTGGCCGGTTGTTGGGGAACTGGCTACCTACGTAGTGATGTAGGGACGTTTTACAGTGATGCAGTGACGTGGCCCCAGCTTGGCTCCTTACCAATGGAAAAGCAAACCAGTTCATAGGAGAAACGGGATCTGAACCAACTAACCACCAGGACTAGCACCAGCACAGAACTAGCACCCATTCTTGTTTGGTGGAAAATGGGTATTTGAGTATCGGGTGGGAGCTTGTTCTTCTCGTCCAAATATGGTCACTTCTGACAAACCGAAACCAAGTTGGCAGCAGCCAAACCCCAGCTCTTGGCTTCTAAATGCTAAACCAACTGGTGACATTGCTTTCACTATGTCCATCTTTGTTGGATAAAATTAGGCACCATTTTTAAAGAATCATACTCGATATCCTCTCACTCCACTCTAACGATGTTAACCAAAAAAAAAGTTCAGTCACATTTATTTCCTGGTTTTAAAAAAAACTATATATGCAGACGACTTTGGTCATGTTGCCAATAGTATCACTATACCCACCTGTCAGTTAGTCTGTTGGTAGCTGCACAGTTCTCATTAGCATCAGAAAACACTGACAGAGAGTAGTAGTAGTAGTACTCAGTAGTTTGTTAGAACAGTATCATTACCTCTGTCACAAACTGTAAAGTTGTCATTGAACATGGCTTCAGTTTGATGATCAATAAATAAAGAATGGAGAAAGTGCATGTGCCATGACTCCTTTTTGGAGCGACACTACAGCATGTAGTATCTACCAATATTTGCTACCTAGCTAGTTATGGCGTTTCATTGTGTTTCAACAGAATAATGTTTTTTTTAAACATTTTTTTTTCCCATCAAAGTATCCAGTGTTTCTGCTAGAGATATGTCACAATACAGAAGTTAGAAACACTTGAATTGCCATTTTAGTGTGACTTTCATTCAGGCTGTAGTGTCTGTGTTTACTTTTGGTCCGATTCAAAAGTGAAAAATGATTCATGTTGTTGAGAAAGCTGCAGGAGGCGTCTACTTTCTGCTCTGATGAGAGCTGTTTCCTCGGACTTCAGAGGTCTCGACAACAGAGGCAAAAGTTTGCATGACCCATAAAGCCATATTGGCAACATTAAAGGAAAATACATCAGGTTGAAATTAACAACAAATAAAAGACAAACATAAGAACTGCAAATGGGACTCATGAAGAATAAATCTTGCGTATTATGTTAAATAAAAAAGTCAGACAGGGGTTTAGGTACAATTCTGAGTGAGGGTTTATTCACTAATTTGAAAGGTGCTATGAAATTCTCTCCAACCCAACTGCCTCTGTAAAGGCCTGCATGTTCACAAAAAGACCACTTACTGCCACTGTGAATAAAATAAATGTACTATGTTTTATTAATTTCAGTTGTGTCAGATTTGGCAAAGTTGCAGCTGAGAATTTTGAGAACATCAGTGTCACTGACTCATTGTTACAATGCTGTTGTCTACTTTCTAATTTACAGGTTTGATCAAGCACACTGTTAAAATAGTTTTTCCATTCTCACTCTCTCCATGTGATGAAGACACAGAAACTTTCTGCATCTTTAAATTCGCTCGAGTGTCTTTGATCCGTAGAGCCCAAGGTTGTTTATCTGGCCTCACAGTTGTTTAGCTGTTACTTGGAGATGATTCATGTGGAAATTAAATACAACAGAGCGAAGAGCGAGTGACATTCATACAGGGCTACAAATGTACCCTTCATAAGGGCTGTATAAAAAACAGAAAAGGTTGAATGTATTTTTTTTTTAAACATTTTTATTGTTGCTGCTGTTATTTGCAATTTCAGATAAAGATTTAAGTTGTGAAAGTTCTTTCTAGGGGCTTTAATGTCTTGGTTTTATTACATGATGATGCTTTTCACTAGATAAATTTGTGCCTATGCATTTTTCCACAACTAGACACTATTCTTATACATACACTGATCATGCACAACATGAAACCACTGACAGCTGAAGTAATTACCACTGGGATATAATAGGCAAGAAGTGAGCAGTTCGTTGTTGAGGCTGATGTGTTGAAATAAACTGTAAGGAGGAAGCTAATGTGATGTCACCTGCTGGGTTATTGACTCAGATTTTGAAGCCAGGAGTTTAGCAGATGAACATGGCCAGGTGACCAAGTTTGGATATGAAAGGAGGAGGGAGGAGGTGGGTCTGACCTTTGAACCCAAGACACTGCCCACTGTGTATGAGACATGAGGTCATGTCTGGTCTCACTGAAGAACTAACCACACCCCTAAATCTTCCTCTTTCTGAAGCCTAATATCTACTTAATGATGAGATGAGTTTCAGATCAATTTGTAATTTCATTTTAAGAGGATAAACCCCTTGACATGCACCATCTCGTTTTCAAGAGGGTCCTCAATACAAACATTACAAATAAACAGGATGTGCAGACAGGAGCAGCAGTACAAAAGAATACAAAAAAAAATCCCAAAACCAACCAAATACAATATAAATAAAAATACACTCACTCACACACACCATACACAACACACACACACACACCTACAAAGCTCTCTATGATCAATACTTCAATCCAGTTTACACAAACACATATAACATATAACAGTGATTCGCAACTGGGGGATCGGGGCCCAAAATTGGGGTACAAAGACACTCAGCGGGCCACAGACCCAAAGCTTCCTACTCATTATTGACCTATTTCAGAAAAACGACTGTTACTAAGTTATTTGAAACAACTTAAATCTGATGATCAACGAGAAGAAGACTTGACTTTAGCAACATTAACATCAGAATGACTTGCAGAAAAAAACGATTGAGCCATCATCTAGTGACCATCAGTGGTATTGCACTTTTTGGTACTTCCACATCGACCTCATTTTTGAAACCCTGTTGCTGCGATCATTTGTATTCTTAGTGTATGAGGGCAACAGAAACCACATCATCACCCTTGAAACCTATGTCTCTCCCTTCTGGCAGTAAGAGTAATTACACACCGTCGACATGTGCGTGCGATGCATGCTCTGTGGCCACAGCTGCTCACCTCTTCAGCTTTGGTAAATCAATCATTGCTGGTTGATTTTCAGTCACGGTGTTTCATGATTGAAAATGAGGACTTTTCAACTGAAGTCAATTGGAGACAGAGTTTTTTTTTGAGGCAATTACAATTATTCTGGCCTCATTTTTGACACCTGGTTGCTGTGTCCATTTCTATATAGAGTGGAGGGTTGAAAGCAGGAAAAATGAGCAAGTGGGAGGGACTCTGTAAGGACCAAACTGGGTCAAAGTGTCTCCAAAACAGCGGGTGTTGTGTGGTGTTCCTTGTACCTACCAAAACCAGCAACAGGATCATGGGTGCTCGAGGATCACTGATGCACCCAGAGTGAAAACTGTGTGGTTTGAGGTGCAGGTTCAATCCCACAGAGTAGCAGCTCCTGCAACACACACTCATGAAAAACACTATGGGAAGGAAATGAGTTGGCAGAGGCAGTGTGATGTTCTGGACGATTCAATTCAAGTCAATACAACTTTATTTATCCCAACGGGGTGATTCAGGGACAGCAGCTTAACAGTCATACACAGAGCATGCATAATAAATAATAATGGTTAAAAAGTAAACACAGAAGGGAATGTGTGAAAGTGTTTATGAAGAACCGTAAAAATGGAAAAGAGGAATAAAAAACACAAGAGCCACCGTATGCATCAGATGAGCCATAATGGTTCATGCAACTAAAATAGACAATGTTCTGCTGGCTCCTTGGCTCCTGCCCTTCACATGAATGTTACTTTGATAGGCAGCAGATACATAAACATTGTACAGCCCTTCATGACAACAGTACTCCCTGATGGCTGTGTAATCATTTCAGCAGTGCAAACATGGTTCAGGAATGGTTTGAGGAACATGACGAAGACTTCAAGGTGTTGACATGGACTGAAAATGACCCCAGTCTTATCGAGCATCTGTGGGATGATGGGGAAACTAAAGTCCGATCCATGGAGGCCCCGCCGCACAACTACCAGGACTTAAAGCGTCTGCTGCTTGGTGCCGGACACCACAGCACAGCTTCAGAGGTCCTTGCAGGGGTTCGATACGACACCAGGCAGCTGGAATAATGACTGGAATATGATGCAGAGACAAACTCTGGGCGAACACAGCTCTGTTTTGCGCAGAAGCTCCCTAATGGGCGAACCCGTCCCTGCTCTGCTGAAGTGTTCTCAGGCCACAGACCAAATCAATGAAAACTCCTGAAGTGAGCTGAACATGAACTCTGACTTCACTGTGCAAAGAGAAGTGAAGAAAATGTTCCTGCTTACTGCTTTATTTATTGACTGCTCGATTAACCATAATATGTTTCAAGCTTAAAGTATACAACGTTCCAAACATCCACCATTACTATTGTCACTATTATAATAATATGAATATGAATCAGTGCTCTCTTTTCTCTCTTCCCTTTTTCTCGGTAAGTTAAAGTCCATGTTAAAAAGACAAATTACATTTATTACCATAATGACATGTTCAGAAACAGGACAAAGTGTTATCTTAAATATCCTTGTTTTATATTCATTGGAAGGAACCATTATCACTGCCCATTCTCTATAATAAATTACAATTTCTATCCATTATTCAGCATTTATCGAGCAGTTTGGCTCACTTTAACAATAACTTCAGATCCACACTTTCAAACGCCAACTCCACGTTTACAATATGCTGCTTTTCTGTCAAGATTTATTTATTTATTTATTTATTTATTTTTTTAGCAACTCTGCTGCTCCGGCAAGCTTCTCCTGCCATCATGCAAAGCTCGGGGTGTTTCGTCAGGAAGTTCTTGACCTGATTCTGTGTCGTGCACATTCTGCATTCAATTACGCTTTCGCTCTCATCTGACACAGAAATGATGTTCTGCTAATCAGTGTGGCCAGCAGAAACATGTACACGGAGTGGCTTTGAATCTCAATTTATGGATACGGAGAAAATGAGCTACTGGAGCACGCAACCATCACTACGTCTGAATGATCACATTGGATCTAGAATATTTTAATTTATCTGTCATCATTATGGCAGCTCCACTGAGTGCGATATCGATCGGTTGTCGTCAGAGAGTCAAATGTTAACTAATCTTAAATGCCAAATATCCTAATTTTTTTTTTCTGGCTGCAGTGAAAATGTCTTTATAACATCAATGAAATGTTGCCTTCATGGTGAATTCCTGAAATAAGTCAGAGAAATAAAGAGTCATTTAGCAGGAAACCTTTGGACCATCTTCAAATATATTTTGCCTCAGATGTGCCGTAAACATCGCAGCTCTCCAGTAAGTAGCGCTGAAATCAGTTTGAGGAGTCCTCACAGACTTTACAGGAGGTACTACTTTTTGTGGATCTATTAAGAAGAAATGGACGTTGACTGAGGAAATGGCATCTGAAATAATTTTCCAAACTTACTTATATAAGATGCTAGAGCCTGACTGATACATCCAATCAGACGATTACAGCGGCTGATATCGACCCTTCACAGGTACTTTACATCATGGTATTGGCATCTATATGTTTTGTCATGTTTGCTGAATGAATGAAAACTTTTGTTTCTCAGACACTAGAATGCAGTAAAACTATTTTACTACTTCACCACCAAAGGTTCAAAGGATCTTTATTGTCATACCATCTGCACATTTAACAGTATGAAATCAGCCCCCTGGTCCCAGTTTCAACCATTAAAAAAACACAATATACCGTATTTTCTGGACTATAAGCTTTTTTCCGTCGCTTTGAACTTAAACACCGGTGTTTCTCATGTGTTTCTCTAATATATATACAATATAACATAAATAGATGTGCATAACAACCTTGAGTTTGTGCAAATAGGCAAACAGGACAAAAAAAGAGCATTTGGCTCAGAGGTAGGTACTGTACTCTTATACTTCAACTGCTTCCAATACATTTCTTATACTTTATTGCATTAAGTTTCAGTTTAATATCATAATAGTTAAATCAAAAACTAAATAACAATTTGCTAGTATCTCTAAAACAGCTCCAGATTTTTTTTCAGGTTGTAAGATGTAAGGATATTTCTCCAAAGATGCTCATGTGTAATAATGTGTAATAATGTTAAATATTCTTTATTAAATGCATTTGTTTGAAGAAAAAAAAAAGCAGCAGCCCTCTGAGGACTTGTGCAGACTCATATCAGTGCACAGCACAACACTGCATTTGTTTTTCCCCCTTAAAATAAACGTTGGTCTCAAAAATCCTAAATCAATTGGGACTGGAAGACATCCAGACTCTCCACACACAGTTTAGGGCCCACACAGCACGTGTTGGTGTTACTTGACTCGTATCAAGCCGACTAAGCAGGACAACAGTGTTGATGTTATATGCAGGTCCAGCTCCACAAGCTCAGGCCCTTAGTTGGATTTTTTCATCCTTGTGAGTAATCTTTATGTCTCCATTGAAAAATTGGAAAAATGAATGTTACACGAGATACACGTGAGGTTTGCTCAGCGGTTTTCAAACCATGAACACTTTTATTGTGAGGGTTTGAAACAGCAGCCTCGTGTTGTTGTTATTTATCTTTTCTGTGTGGTGGATATCACCTGGTGCTGCCGGACGATTAGTCCCGCAGCTCGCTCCCTGCGTGTCGACAGTCCTGTCTTAGTGCTTCCAGGATGTATGAAATCCATTATTTCTTGTTTCTGTCTCATATCTGGTCGTGTGACATGCTCGAAGGAGAGGACGTCTCAGTGTGGAGCTCTGTGTTGCTGCTCGGTCTTCAGTAAAAGCCTGTTTGTAAAGCACTGCCTATGGCCTGTTTGGAGATACTTGTTCATGTGTGTAGTTGGTGTGTGTGTGTGTGTGTGTGTGTTTTAAAGTTGAAGTGCCTTGTTCGATTGCTGCTGTTATAGTGGCTGTAGCTCAGAAACCAATACACCGTCTTCTGATGTCATTTACCCCTTTTCCACCAAACAGGTTCCAGGGCCAGTTCCTGACTTAGCCCCAGTTTGTTGTGTTTCCACCGCCGCGAGAACCGGCCCCAGCCGCTAAAACACCTCTGGTCCCACTTCTTTGCCGAGCCAGACTTAGCACCGATTAAGCAGCGACTACACCAGGAGCTTGTGGAGCGACGGTAGAAACACAGCTAGTGATAGTTGGAGAGTAAAGTAATAAAAAATACGGTTTTGGGTCTGGATCTCAGTGTACACTTGTAAAACCAGGAACAGCACTTGTATGAACACGATAGCTCCTCCATTTAAGCATTATTACAGCGAGGGTGCGCTTCGCCGTCATATATACGATCAGGAAGGACAACGTAATTCCCCAAAACTGAATAAATACCACATGTAGCGATGCAACACTGCTTTGTTAACGCAACCATGTTGTAACTAGAAGATCCGCTGAAAAAAAAATATTTTTTTCATGGACTGATAGAAACAGGGTAACAGTAGTTTGCTAACAGCAGCTAGCTTGCTAGCGGCCGGTTGTTGTGAACCGGCTGCCTCTGTAGTGACGTACTGACGTTTTAGCCCCAACCCGGCCGCCTCCCGATGGAAAATCAAACCGGTTCATTGGAGGACCGGCTTCTGAACCAATTGAGCACTGGCTCGAGCCCCAGCCCAGAACTGGCCCTGGAACCTGTTTGGTGGAAAAGGGGTAAGTGAGAATAAACCTCCTTTCCATGTGTGAACTGTCCTTATGGGTGTTTAGGACTTTTGTCTGATTTTGTTGCCCATTCAAATACATGCGTTAGCTAGACTTGGTCTCTGGGTCCCTGGGTGTGGTGATCTCTAAAAAGGGGGGGCCACACTTCACAACAAATCAGGATCATATTAAGATGTTTGAGATTAGAAACACTTGTAAATACAGAGGAACCGAGAGCGCCACATAAACCCCCTGTGCCTCTGCTGACCACTTTCATAACATGCTGTTCTGGACTGGGCTCTTGTGACAGGGCTGCAGTGGATGTGAAAGGTGCACTTAAGGACAACCCTTGAAATGATTCACCTCTTGTAGCTTTTTATTTAAAATGATTGGGAGAGCAATCAGTGAAAGTACGTCCAGCGGTGCGTGCGGATAAAGTAAAGTGGGCAGCCCCTTTTGTTTCCGTGGATGGTGAGAGCTGAAAGAGCGGTACACAACTAGTTCAACTATACTTGACTGGAGAGCGGCAGTGGGATTATTGTGCATTATAGTTGTAGTCCCACTTTAAATACACTGCTGTGAGGCCAGCCTGTCCCCTAAAAAGGATGGTTAACTAATTTGTAGTGACTAATATGTGTAGAAAGTACAGAATGTTTATGAGGTTATTCAATATTGTGCAAAATGTCAAACACTGATTAAAGTGTGAGCTTCTAGTAGCATTAATGTGGAAAAAAAAAAACCTGACAAACTTTATGGGCATTAGGCAAAAGCTGGAGAAAAATGGTGATTTTGATTAGTGCAAAATGAAAAAAGGAATATTAATATATATATATATAAATAGATGGGTGATTCTCCAACTACAGTCAAATTTGGTCATGATATTTTTCAGAAAATCTAACATGTATTTTTTAGAAATATTTGGATTTGTTCAACTTTATCACAATGTGTAGAAACATTAACTGATAGTGATTGTAATAAAATTACATAAATGCTATATATTTAAATAAATAATAAATAAAGTGGTGGAAATGACAGTGTTCAGCATTTCTTTTAAAATCTCGTGACATATTAGCATGCTAATCTTTGTTTTAGAGTTAGCATAAAATATAGTCAAAATACACAATATAAAATGGTATTTTCCTCAATATTTGTACATTCAAAGGAAATGTGAGGTGTTTGGAAATGACGACCAATAAATCTACTCTTGGTTTTGCAAAACTTCACCTTGATTTTTTTCTTGCTTCCTTCCTAGCATGGAGCTAATGCTGCTATCCTGCCATTAGCTCCTGTCACATGACAACTGATGTGGTTGCAAGTCGACAAAGGTTAAAGAAGTGGTGGGTGGTGGAAATGACAGTGATCTCGAGGGAGAGGTCATCTTTTTATGAAAAATAAATAAAATACTGATAAATCTTTCAAGCACGTGATATTTTTCATGAAAATAAGGAATTTGTGTGCCATTTGTCAATAAAGTTACTGTTGAATCAAATTTAATTTCAGTCTGATGAGGGACTGAGAGTCCAATACCTGGCCAAGGGACAAAGGACATATAGCCAAAACACTCAATATAAAACCATATTTCATACAATAAAAATATTAATTTATCTATCAGACATTTTTTGTGAGTTCGTCTTTGTGTGTAGTAAGTGCAGCATGAATGAAAAATGACAAACGTGTTCTTGTTACTGTGCTAATTTCTGCCTGGGACACAAATTCTTGAATAATTGGAGAATCACCCATATATTTGAAGTTACATTTCAAGTAAGTTCTGTATCTGTACAAGTATTCAAGAGCAATTTGATGAACCATTGAAACCCAATAAAGCACCAAAGCTAACTAGCTAACATTACTAGCTAATGTTAGCAGGACTGCATCTCTCCAAAAAGAAGCTGCTACATGTTACACTTTCTCTGTCCTCAGCTACTGCAGGTCGTAGCCAATGGAAAAAACAAACCTGCTAAACTCATCGGGTTCAAGGGTCAGACTCACCTCCTCTTTTCTGGCTCCAGAAAACTAACATGGCAACGTTCAAACACTAAACTCCACAAAGCAATGGGTGATGTTTCCACAGAGTTAGGAATCAGGGAAAAATGAATAAAAACTAAATCTAAAATGTAGCATTAGTTATAATAGTGCTAATAATCACAGCATCCTGGAAGATAATCATTGTTTCTGTGAAGACAACTTGGTTATTTGACCAAAACATTATTTATCTGTATTTAAATGCAGATTCAGTCTGTGTTTTCAGCCAACACCTGCTACAAATGAAACTGAGCAACATCTGCAAAATGATTCATGTTTTCTTGTTACAGTGTTGGCGCAGCAGCACCAATCCTAGTGCAATAAGATGTCATCTCCACAGTGGTGTTGTGGCCCACACTGTGTTTGAACATAACCTGCTCCAGTGTTTTGCAAACAGCAGAGCCTCATATGAGTTTGATCAGACTGCTGAGAGATAAGCTGGGGGAATCTAGACTGCCGAAGGTCGGATATTTGAGCCTCTTCCTGGATTTGCTCGGTAGTGTGGTGCCGCATGTCCTCCTCCCCCCCGCAGCCTGCTCACACACACACACACACACACACACACACCACTGACTCCATGTACACCCAGGGAATCACCCTGCCCTTTACCAACAGTGTATCAATTATCAGGTAAATTTAATTTTGCCGTATTGTCTCAGTTTCTTGTGGCAGATTATGCGAATGTTTTTAATAATGCCGGCAGCAGTTCACCAGGTGGGAATCCAAGATATTGCTTGTATAATTATATTTTATTGTTGCCTCATGTTTTTTTTTTTTGTTATTGTTACTAGTTCTTGGATCCTCAGCCTCTGCAGACAATACAGTTAAGATACTAAATCAATATTAGCAAAAGACCTGTAAATACATTATTAACCTTTTTGGTTATGAATACTGTGCTGTCTGCAGAGGCAAAATTATTCTGAAGGTGGATGATGATCCTGTGTGTTTTTAGAAGGCATCACTGAAACCTGGCTAGGAAGGCTAGCATTGCCTCAGTGTGCCATACTGGTCAGATTAAAAGCAGAAGTATGCAGGTTAATTTGAGCAGTAGTCAAGCTGGAGGTGGATAGAGGAACATCTGGAATAACAAAGAATCACATCAGTTTTTAGTGTAAAATAAATAAGCAGAGACTGTTTGGAAAAATGGGCGATTGAAAGATATACAAACTGTCAAGCATGCTGGTGGAAATGTTCTGGTTTCTGGTCATTTATTCAACTATGAAGTCTACATCGGATCATCTTGGTAGGGCCGGTAGGACCCAGGCCTGACCAAAAAAGTAAAAAATAAGGAAAGTAAAAGATTAACCTGGGGAAAAAAACACCAGGTAAATAAATCATGTAGGCCTGCTGCGTTGTATCCCACCCATAAACCTATCAGAAAACATTAACCCTTTTAGCCCGGACATTTAGCTGCTGACAGAAAGTGACATGTGTCAATCTAATCACTGTAATTCCTCAACCACTTGATTCCAGCTGATTCTGAAAGCCACAAGTGGAGCTTCCGTACACTACCGTAATGTAGGTAATATGTACAGAACATCACAACATGACTCCATTGCCCTGTGTTACCACTGTAATTTATGTAATATATACGAAACGCTCCAATTGTTGGAGAATTCTACTCTCCGAATTTCAGAATCAACTGGAATCACGTCGCCTGAGCAAATGGCCGAGAAATTACAGTAAATTGGTTTATGCTAGTTACTCTGTATCGCTGACGATGCTTTGTGTTAGGGTTTTAAATAATATTTTCCAAAATAGAGAGATATGGAGATTGGCAGAGACTTCACTCAGTTTAATATCCAAAGGAGGCTGTTTTTTGGCAGCAATTAAGAAGCAGTGGTGAGTTTAACATTCATATTACATTTTATTGTATAAGACCACTTCTCCTAGTAGTGGGATTTCTGCATCACTATAATGACAGTAAGTCAGCTGGCGGCTTTTTTAGGGTTGTGTTTTTTCCCTGGTGTTTGTGTGCGCAAGGTGCATTCATAGACTCACAGTGGGAGTGGGCCCCACCAAATTTCGATGTGCTCTGCGGTCCATCACCAGGACATACAAGAAAACCTAAACTAAAGAACTAAAGAAAATTTACACAGAAGGGTGGTCAAACATTTTAGCAATCTTTGCAAATTCAAGGATTTAATGCCAAGAAAAGTCAACATTCTTTTCCACACAGCTCGACTTTGACGTGAGGCAGTTTTAATAATATTAAGCTCCAAATCAAATACATGAGGATTTTTTTTTTTTTTCAATTTCCCCACTTCTATTTACAGTTTGAAAGTTAGTGTGAATGTTCTTTACAAGTCAGACGCTGGTAATATGGTTACTCCACTACGCTACGAACCCGGCACCATTTAATCCCTGTCATAGCTCCAGCCTGAGCAGACTTCTCATCAGTCAGAATGAATTACACCTCTGTGGAGTGTGTGCAGACTCTTTACAGGATAAGGCTGGCAATATTCTGTATTTTTCCACTGTTCACAAATCCTGTGAAGAGACCAAAACCAGCAACAACCATATATATGTGTATCCAAAGCCTGATATATATAATATGTCTTTGTGCCATAGAGTTTTGTTGTTGTTGTCCAATAGCCTAGATAAAACCGAACCATGGTGAACTCATGAGCCATACAGTAGTAGTAAATCTAAAGTGAAGGGTGCCAGTGTTTCTGTTATTTATTGTACTGTTGTTGTTTGTTGTTGCTAGCGCCTTGCATGGCAGCTCGGTAGCCATTAGTGTGTGAGTGTGTGTGTGTGAATGGGTGAATGAGTTGCCTAAAGCGATTTGGGACCTAGCTAAGGTCATGAAAGCACTATATAAATGTACTCAGACCATTTTACCATTTTCTGCTATAACAATTGAGCAGCGACCTCATGGGCTGAAAATGATGCTCAAGTGTGTTGAATGTTGCAAGTGCAAAAAATTGGCAGTTCCTCAGGTGGCCACTTGAGGCTCCAAATGTCCACAAGTCTCTAACGCCCTGCTTTACCGCAGAAATAAACATGTGTACAGCCTGGTGTAAAAACTATTTTAGTCTATAATTTCTGCATTAGCTATAATTCTATGGGGGATAGATTTTTATATAACTTGCCTGTTAAAATTGTATTAAGCCATAATTAAATGCGTGGCCTCTTTGAGTGACAAGTGGGTGTCAACACAAGAAGCTAGCTGCAGTCACATCCACCTCCTCCTCCTCGCTCTTCTCCAAATATGCTCTGTCCATATTTTATATATAGGCTGAGGTCAAAATGGTTAATCACTTAAACAACAACAACATTAGATTATTTACATACCCGTTCCACACATTGCGCTGGGTAGCATGTTTGGTCATTATGAAACATGAAGGTGTTATACTTTATTTTTCCTCAATGCAACATACACCATGCTACACTACACTATAACCACTACATTGCTTCATTAACATCACAGCTAAACAAAACAAAACTACCTGTAATTACCTGAAGGGTTTTCACATCAAGAAATGTCAGCTGGTGAGTGAGAAAGTGTAACACCCTCAGTCAGAAGATAGAAAACTGCAGGTGTCAAATCTCAGGTTGAAAGGCACATCGCCACATGTAAAGCAATTACATCTTAGCTTGTTTTTTGTTTTCTTTGCAAGAAAATAAAATGTAACGTTGTAGTGGTGGTCACACAACTTTGCTAATTAACAAAAACTAACCAAAGAGTCTATTTGTCAGCTCTGGAAGGCAGTAATCACGTACAGCAGTGCTTTGAGCGCAAGTGCGTAGGTTTGATCTCAACACTGGTAGAAACATAGCAACAACCACAACACCCAACCCCCGCTATGTTATATACATTGCAAGATGCCTGATGTAAAGTCAATAAGTCAAAAGGGGATGTGACTACTGAAAGAAAAAGAAAAGTAGTTAGTTGCAGGATCATTTTAAGAGTTCACCTCAAGCACCTGAAGGTCCAGCAGCTGCTCCCTTAACCTGCTGCAGCATCTGAGTTCAGAGGTGTAAGAACCAGCTTGTCCTGATGTACCTATACACACACATATAATATTTTTTTTATTTATACATCATTTTATCTCATGATCATGATCATTTTAACTCAAAAGCACACAAAAATAATCTAATGTAACTTCACTGAAAAGATAGTCCAACTAGGTTCCCTGAAACATCAGTAAGGACGTGTCTGTACTGTCCATCGGCAAACCTACATCCTTGTGTAAGTTTAATGCAAATTTTTAACCATTGCTAATTAAACATTGAGTCCAACTATGGCGGATAGAAATGACTTTTACTGGCAGGCAAGTTTTAGGTAAAAACAAAATGTTGACCTGACAGTGGCACTAAAAGGAAGATCAGTGTCACAACAGTCAGCTGAATTTACACTTTAACTTCCAGAACCGTGCTGCTAGCATGTTAAAAACAGGCTTAAAACATTACACAACTCTGTCACTAGCTTCTCCACTTAAATGCTTTAGGGTAATTTGTTAAGCTAGTAGCACTGCTAAACGTAGCATTGAAACATGTGAGAAATATTTTTAAAAGCAAAGAGAAGTAGAGAATATATTGCTTATATTGGTCTTTATTTTGGTTTGCTGACAAAAGGTAAATAAATATATAATTTGGCCATAAGGAACCAATTACATAATAACTACATGTTAGATTTTACTTGCCTTGGAAAGTAAAATGTGGTAAAAACAGCCTATAAAGTGTTTAAAAGTGATCTTGCATTAGATATACACAAACGCTCTTCAGATCTATAGAAAATAAATATAAGGATGTATGACCTGAGACCTGGTACCTCTCTGCTGCATGTGTGTAGTTTTACTACACACCGCACTGAGCCTCCAGACAGCAGCGCTGCATATGGAGCTTCTCCGTTTCAATGTGGCCCTGAATACATGACTCACTCTCTGTTTTGCACCCTTCAACATTACATCACTTCATCACAGGATTAATTAATATAATTTGAAGCAATATTTCCATCACACTAACAGCTGCATACACAAACTATCCACAGAAATGACCGTAATAAAGCTGTAGACAGTGCAGCGTCCTGACTGTGGTTGGTATTGCTGCTGCCTCTCCACTGTCTGCCTCCACCTCCAGCTCTCCTTCCTATATCGATCGAAAAAGGGTGGGGGGAGGTGGGGGGGTTGCCTTTAAAAAGTACATATCTCTTGTTTCCCTTTGTACTAACATTTCCCAAGTTAATGGTCATATACCGGTACATGACACGCTACAGGAAGGTCAACTTCAAAAATACCGCCCTGTCGAAATTCATCACAGGATGGCACGGATGGATTGATTCTGATTTCCTACAGGGGGTTTTGACGTACATAACAAAAGCTTAAGCTTTGTCTTAAAGAGAATCCAGAACACAGTTTTGCAGTTTCATCATCTAATCCTCCCTGCTTCCCAGGCCTGCTTCCCCTCATCTGATCTGAGCTGATCCCCCTGCCATTAGACTCTGCCAGACTCAGAGCTATATGTAAGGAATACAAGGCTATATACTACCACTACATATGTTACAGGTACAACACATACAAAGATCACATGTGAATTATATATGACCTCTAGTTGTATTTGACTTGTAAAATGAAGACTACTGTATTTTCTGCACTATAAGGCACATCGGAGTATAAGGCGCACCTTCAATGAATGGCCCTGACTACGGTAGCCATAATCAACCAATATTGATCCATATATAAGGCACATCGGGTTATAAGGCACACTGTTGGTTTTTGAGAAAATTAAAGGCTTTTAGGTGCAGCTTATAGTGCGGAAAATACGGTAATACCATCATTTTCATTTGTTGATACTAAGCTGTCACTGCTGCCACATTTAAATAGAATATAAAGTTTTTATCATCTAATAAATTTGACGACAGTGTATAAATAACCGAGCCCCTAAGTGGTCACTCTTTGTAAATTCTTATTTGGCTTTTCCTGTCGTTTTGAGGGATCGATATGTGGCTGCCCGCACACACCAAATCAAAATGCATCATGAATGGGATCATTTAAAACTCTGTGAAAAAAGAGGATCAGTCACAGTCATAAAAGATGCTGTGATTGTTATTGAGTCCTGTGGTGTGATCATTGTGTCCTGTGGTGATTTTGTGTGTTTTCCCACGTCGATTTTTTTATATATTTTAAAGGTCGTGGTTATTCCATTTATCACTTCATACTCTGTTCACTCTACTGCAAAAAGATCTGATTTGAACACTGGTGTATAATATGATTTTATCCGGAACTGTGTGATATTGTAAAAGGATCTATGTTTACTTTAAAGTCTAAAAACATCTTTGGTGTGAAACGTATTTTAATGATGCTCACCTGGAGTGCAAGACGGCATCAAACCGCCCACCTGACCACTTTGGGTTATGATCATGATCAAGAAAAATGTACACTCTCAAGTTATATCTGTACATCTGTTTGTATGTTTTCTCAGTTTTGATTGTATCATGTGGGTGATTTCTGAGCTGTTACCAACTGAGTTTGAAGATTTTTTCACAGTGGAAATAAGAAAAAAAAAAATTAGGGCTATAAAGGTTGAAACTTAATCATCTACCTAATTTCCTATTTTCCACAGTGCACAATACCGGTTTTGAAAGTGCATTGACTTCAAAGCCAAGTGGCCATCGGCCATCGGGAGCTTTCTTAATGCTTCACAAATTTGGTAAATGGTGCATGAAAAAAGAGAGAAAGAGTTGTGCAGTGTAGTTGGCTGGTTGTCCCTGCAGAGCTCCAGCTGTCATCTCCCCCTCATCAGTCTGCCTCTCAGTACGTCTGACGTCTCGTCGTTTGACCCAAAAGAAAAGACCCTTTGCACAGCCCAACGTTACCGAAACATGAAGGTAGGCAAGGCTCCCACCCGTCCTAGAAAACCTGGAAACATGAATTGTCCTGGAAAACAACTATGACACAGTAATCTGGGTCTAGGGTTAGTCATCCCAGCCTTGTATGAGTAATAACCAGAAAATATTTTGTGGAAAAAAGTGTGAACCCTGATGTAGAAGTGTTGTAGTGGTCTGAAGACTTTGCAACACTGGTTAACTGGAATCCTAATGCTAAATATTCTGACTAACAATACATGTTTTTAACTTAATGCTTTAAAATGTGGAAGCAAAATCACATTAAACCTTTAAACTAAAACTATTTCTAATGAACCCAGCCACCGAAACTGAAAATTGTGCTTATAGTAATTCACAAAGCCACATTGCAGAACTACCACCAGGACTATTTACTGTACTTGGGCCAGTGGCCAGCACATCAGCAAGCCCCAAGGGTCAGAGGAGAGCAGCCACCAAAACCCTATCTTTTATATTCATTAAGGCTCCTACCGAGCATGCACAGCACACCCTGGGTAGGAAGTAAGTGAGCTGTAACAGAGACGGAGAGGAGACAGTCTGAGAAGAACAACAATGAAACAGTCCAACATTTGAATTATATGACACAGTGGACTAAAAAAAAGTGCACTAAAGGAAACATCTGCTGTGATTTGATAACAGCTACGATGTAAAAGACCATTCTCTTTGCAAGTTTTATTTCATTTACAACAAATCAGTAATGCTCTCCTACACACCAAACCATTCTGACACCTATGCTGATGGGTTTGAAATAATAATAATAATAATAATAATAATCATACAGATGTCTTTTGTTTTTCCATTGATTACTGAATGCCATAAGAATATCAATTAGGTCATACTCGAAACTTGCTGCAGATACTGCGTGCAATCCTTCGTAAGCACACTAGCTTTTCAGCAACAGTGGTAAACACTGTGAGGCATTCAACAGCTTAAAAACCAGATATTTCCCCTGGGAGTTGGTGGAGACCAAAAACAGAGCCAAAAGGAGAGGGCAAAGCAATGTGCTTGCATATTTGCCACATCAACTTAAACACTGAGTGCGAGACATCTAAGGGTTATACATGTTACATATAAGGTCTTACCAAATGAGTTCACACAATGCTGGTTTAGCCTATTAGGTCCAGGTAAATGTCTCTGTATTTCACAGTATGGTAGATAGTTTTCAATCTGGTGACTGTGAGAAGGTTTCTGCGCTGTTGCCCAGCTGTTGCATTTTACATCAACCTGCAATGATTGATTTACCAAAGCTGAAGAGGGGAGCAGCTGTTGCCACAGGGCATGCATCGTAAGCATGTCAACAGTGTATGTGTAATTACTCTTACTGCCACAAGGGGGAGACATAGGTTTAAGGGGTGATGATGTGGTTTTAGTTGCCCTCATACACTGTATATACCAGGGGTCCCCAGTCCTCGAGGGCCACTATCCTGCAGCTTTTAGATGTGTCGCTTTTCCAACACACCTGATTCAAATGACCAGGATTGTTAGCAGACTTCTGCAGAGCTTGATGATGAGCAGGTCATTTATAATCAGGTGTGTTGGAAGAGCGACACATCTAAAACATGCAGCATAGTGGCCCTCGAGGACCGGGGACCCCTGGTATATACAAATCAATGTAGCAATGAGGTCTCAAAAATTAGGCTAATGTTGAAGTACAAATAGTGCAATACCACCGATGACCATTAGATGCCGCTTCAAAACACTCTGGCTCCAGTAGGCTTTAATTAAAAAAAAGGTCATTTTCAATCATGAAATACTTTATCCAAGTCATTCTGATGTTAATGTTGCTAAAGTCAAGTCTTCTTGTCATTGATCTGGTCCATCTGAAACTCATTTCATCATTAAGTAGATATTTAGGGGTGTGGTTAGTTCTTCAATGAGACCAGACTTGACCTCATGTCTCATACACAGTGGGCAGTGTCTTGGGTTCAAAGGTCAGACCCACCTCCTCCCTCCTCCTTTCATATCCAAACTT